>PVLA01005533.1:0-144045 GCA_004027455.1 Hydrochoerus hydrochaeris
CAAAACTGCCACGTCCTAGTCCATCCACGCCTTGTGACAAGGTCCATGGGTGGAGGAGAGCGCTTCAAGGAATCGCTTCTCCAGGAAAAGGACACCGCATGTGGGAATTGGGCGCGAGGATCTTGTAATGTTTTGTACTGATAATTGTAATTTGTGTAATTCACATATATATATTTTCATGTAATACTCAATATGAAATTGAAAATAGAAACTCCAGAGGAGTTACTAGAAACCTTCTAGATAACTTTGTGAAAACCAATTGTGAAATTTTACCTTCTGTGAGTAATATGAGAGAGTTTATACAGAGGCTTTAAATGAAAGAGCTCATGGAGGAGGATTTACAAAATTCCTGTGAGACAACTTCCCTGAGACACTGGACAGGCAGCCAGAGACGGGCAACTAGGACACATATGTTACGCCACCGGCCACCTAAGACAGGCACAGGACCAATTGCTGTCCTGCAGGCCCATGACGGGTAAGGCCTGGTTGGGTTCATATGAAGAGTCCTTGACCCAAGACAGGCGCTATCCTCACAGGGCCTGCCATACTCTTATAAGTGATAAGGGAGGAGATGTAAGAAACAGCATGATAGCTTCACAGCTGCCAAAGCTGCCGCTCCATCTCTCCCTCCTGTGGGCATCCCGGTGTGTCAGTTTACATTTCCCAAGCTAATTAAGTAACAAGATTAAAGTGTAACAAAGGTGAAAAAAGTTAATTAACACATATTGTTTAAGATTATCCCTGCCTGGCCCTAAGCCTGGGATGCTTCCTGCTTGGGGTTTAGGTTACTGCCAAAAGTTAGCAAATATATACTCCAGCTTCTAAAAAATAAAGTAGATTCAGATTCACTCACAGACTGGTGTGCAGTGTCTTCTGTCTCTCACTCGCTGACTCCCTGACCACCTTTGGGACCCCTGAGCCCTGCCGCAGCTGGACTCCGGCACAAAACTATTCTTTTCATTAGCTGTGTAACCATTTGTTTTCTCTGAATACAGAATTTTTAAAAGCAAGTGTGAAGCATATATTTCATAGCATTCTAGTTTCAAAACATCAACTATCAATAAAGTCAAATGGATATGTGCTACTTCTTACATTTTCTAAATGGAAAAATATCACAGTTTTCCTATTTTTTTAAACTGAATTAAAGTTTAAGGTTAAGGATGGCAAAATAAAAAAGTAAAAGTAAAACCTATCTTCTTTAAGCCACTATATGCGAACAGAAATAAAACTGACATTTTTTTCTCTAATGAAATCACAAGTGTTGAGTTAGCAAATGGCATAGCACTCATTTTTATTTCATTCCTTATCTCTCAGAAATTGAGTGATGCTACAACAAAAACTATTATGATTTTTAATAATAAAACATGAAGTTTTTGAAATTCAGTTTGACTATCTGAGAGAAATAGCCTAGATTATATAGAACCTCTACTTCTGATTTAAAATTCTATGCAAAGAGAATTCTGGGAAAGAATTCTGCATTTCATGAAAATTACCAACTAAATATTAAAGGAGCAGAAAATACACTAGGAGTTAAAGGCAGTATGGTACAATATATCTTTGAAATGAAGGCATTTCAGTTAGATTTAGTACTAGACAACTGAATCAAAAGAATAAGTCCCTCAAATCATCTGCAGAAAACAGCAAGTCTGAAGAACAAGGAGCACAGAACTTGAAAAACCTCCAGTGGCATCAAGCGAACCGCAGTAATGGATTTTGCTCCTTCTTCAGGACTCAGTGGATTTAAGCTCATGGAAATGATTCAACTGAAAATGGACGACCCAATAAGATAGCCGTGGCTATAATGAAATAGCAAACGGGGGGAAAAAATCTAACACAACTGGTAAAAATGTAATCTCAAAGGAGATAACACTCCAAAAAAGAAAACATCCCTTATGAAGCAGATTTACTAGGGCAAAAAGGAGCTTAAATTATGGGATATCTATGATTTGCCTTCTCAAAGTGTTTTATTAGGATATTAATATTGAAAATATAACAAACCACATGCAGACAAAAATTAACACTATATAGAGGTTGTTCATTTCTTATTGCTACTATAACAAAAATGCTAAAACAGTCACTTAAATATACAGAAGTCCACAATGTATCTCACTAGGATAAAATCAAGCTGCTGGTAAGTCTGTATTCCTCTTCAGAGGTGCTAGGAAAGAATTCATTTGTCTTTCCAAATGTCTATAGGTTGCCCACTTTTCTTGGCTTATGGTTCCTTCCACCCACAAAGGCCAGTAAAGGGCAGCCAGGTCTTTACTTTCACACTTGGCTCTGCTGCGTCTCTCTTTTGCACCTAAGAATTCTTGTAGTTATAGTAAAGCACTTAGAATAATCTAGGATAATCTCCCTATCTCAAAATCCTTTACAATCACATCAGTCCCTTTTGTCATGTAAAACAGTGTACGCAGAGATTCTGAGGATAAAGATTCTTCGGATAAAGTGACTATCTTTGGATGTCACTACTCTACCAGAAGAAAGTGAATAACAATTCCTAAAAACAGCAACATGGCAATAAAATAAAGTATAAACATTCCAAAAAGGGAAAAGGTAAGTAGACGGTGTAAGAAATTCACCCAGGACTCAGAAAGCCTGAGCGAAAGAACAAAAGAAAAAGAGAAACACCCAGGAGAAGTTCTAGTTACACTAAAAAGCCAAGGAAGATGATAGTGACGCTAAAGAAACACTATTCTAAACAAAGACAAGGGGTTGCTTAAAGAAAGACCTCAGGTTAATTTTACACATATATTACAAAAATAATATAAAATGGAGTCACAGCTTGATGAGATTTTAGAACCTCAAGAATAAAGACAAATCCTAGTATACAGAGAAAAAATGCAAACGAACCAAATACCTAAAACAGACAGCACAGAATATGTCAAGCTCCTAGTGTAGATAGAATTCTTAAGGACAGGACCCAAGTAATCAGAATCTTCTAACATAAGGAGAAAATGCCTGAGACTCATAAAGTCCACAGCCAGCTATTCTGATGTTCTCACACAAGGGCAATAAATAACAATGCACACATGTGTAGTACAAAAAGTACATTATCTCCATTTCTATCCTAAGTACTTGTAAAAGTTCTGAGAAAAATGAAAAAAGAAATAGAAGCACACGCACACACACACACACACCCAAGGTGGGGGAGCTACTAGCAGTACACTATAAAACCCTGGATTTGCTTTCAGATGGTTATAAAACTTAGTTCAAGCCCAGCCTGGGCAACTTAACAAGACCCTGTCTCAAGCTTAAGAAAACGGGGCTCAGTGCAAAGACTCTGGATTCTATGTCTGCTACCACCAAAAAAGAAAAAAGAAAAGTCACACAGGTTTTGAATCTCCATAACCAAAAACTATGTATAAAATACAGTCATTCTTGAATTGTTTAATCAAAACAATTAATTTCCAAAGAAGAAAATGAAAAATTATTTTCTACCTACCCATCTGTCCATGTTCTATTTCAATTTTAAAAGATAGGATTATATGCTTTTTCTTTTCATGTTTACTTATCTTCTATTACCTTCCCTTACATTTTTATTACAAAATTGCATATCCCTGTATATTCCTTTTTCTGTGAATAGGTTAGAGAAAGCAATAAAATACACAGTTAAAAAGCAGCATTTAATATTTTAAATATCAAAAATAAGTTTTAATAATTTTAAGAAACAACTTCAAATAAAAAGTGCCTATAAGAATGTATCTTCAAAAAAAGTGTCTTTCTAATGCATCGTTCAAAAGAGTAAAATACCATGATGCGACTGATGACTGTAATCTTATATCTCACGCCATTCCCTATCACTTGCCAGCTTGTTTCTTCTGCTTTTTCTTTCTCCATGGCTACCCAGTTGAATTTGTCCATGTTCAATGCTGCCCTCATGCTCCATACTACCCTTGAAACAGTAAAGAGAAAATGCCTGAGATTCATAAATTCCACAGTCAGCTGCTCTGATGTTCTTACACAAGACAATAAAAAAACAGTGTCAGACATGTGTAGTACAAAAAGTACACTATCCGCATTTCTATCCTAACTAAGTATTTGTAAAAGTAACGAGAGTAGCTGACTCTCTCCATCTGTGTGGCTCACAAAAGCCAAGTCTACCCTATGTCATCTGTATACACCCAGCATGTCCACACACCCTCAGTACTGATCTGTGCCATTGGACCACAAGGCTGGAATACTCCTTGGGTCCTCTCCTTCAATGTTTTAGCCAGGTCACTTTACAACCTGATCAACCACAACTCTGTAACACTAAGCAGAATTCCAGAGTGCGCAAAGCCCTGAGACTGGGCACAGCTGACTCCAGATGAAGAGGTCTCCCTTCCAGGCCTGAACTAAGACTCTAACAGCTCTCTAGAATGCCTGCAAGATGTTTATTTAAGTGAAAATGTTTTGAAATCAGCGGCTGGATATTCTAAGTCTGGCAGCCACTTCCACACCCTATTCTTCCTCCTGCAGGATTCAATCTTTTGCTACTAAAGGCTGTCTGAATCTTCCTAAACTGTTTCATTGCCAAACTTGGACTTTAGAATCTAGCCTGCTCCAGGGCCCTTTCAGATGCTAAGGAACAGGTATCCACACACTCTCACTTCTCTCCTAGCCTGAGCCTGCCTAGTGAAATAGGAGAAGTCTAACTTAAGGACATTGTTTAGGTGACACTATGTAATTACCAAACACAGTATCATTACACAGCAAACGCAGACTGATTTTTTTAAATAACAGTCTTATTACAGCAAGGTACAGAGCCCATAAGATAGGTGTTCCTTGGACTCTATGATTATAATAAAAACAGTGGGTCATTATCCTACCTTGACATTTACTCGTGGCAAACGTGCAACACTCAAAGAAAAATAGCTGGGGAATTTAGGATTGCCAAAAGGAAAGCAGACAAAACATGCCTCAAAAGGCAAGAAGAAGGAGAAAGCCACAAAGCTTTGAGGGTTAAAGGAATAGCTCCATTAATCATTAAAAACTCCAATTAAAAGGATGTATTAGAAAAATAACAAACGTAAAAGGTGTCATTTGTGGTTTATCCTTGGTGTCTCAGTGCAATTTTATCATAGGAGAGGAAAATTCAAAATGTGCTCTCAGATTCCAAAATAAGATATCCTCTAAAGCTTTATTTGAGTTTATAAACACAAAATGAGGCATACATGAATTTAAATGGCAATGTGAGAACAAATTTAATTTCTAGTAGAAACACGGTTCAAGATGGAATAAGTCAGAAATCTCATTGTTTATCTGCACATGCATTTATTCCTGGCAATACACTGCAGTTCTCCCTACAGTGTTTATCTAAGTTGGCTTTCCTTTGATGGATCTTCTGGCATAACACATATGCACACAATATATACATCCATATGTAAAAGTATCACTTCCTCCCTGTAAAGAACTCCTAAAATAATCATGGGGAAAATGGAAAGCATTAACATACGTCCAGTATCTATTAAAGGACTGATAGTACACAAAACTTTTGGTAGATATTTTGCCATTTAAATGTGTCACTTTTTATTAGAATGCTAGAGAAGAATTAGAGGAGCAAACTGTTAAGATACTGAAAATCTACCTAAATTCACTCTTTAATGAAATTTCTCAGAAATCACTTGGAAGGATCAAAATATCCTTTTGTCTTTGGCTTAAAAGCAAAATAGTCACTTAGCACATGAGACGCAGACTGAAATTGTTGTAAAAGGCTAATGGAAAAGATTTCTTCCTTACTAGACTCACAGGTAAAGAAGCTAAACAACTCAGTTCTCGGATATCTTCTATTACCAATTTGAAAGAAACTGACTTATGCCTTCAGGTATTAAACTATTGAAGCTTCCATTAAAAATGAAAATAAAAATTTTAATTACAAATTCTACCCATTCTATTTGCAGTAATTTTATCAACTGGAATAAAAGAAACACTTAACAGAATTCTAAAAACAGAAAAAGGCTACTGAAATGGCAAGTCAAGTTTTTTGGTTTCCTCCCGCCTCCCCACCCTCTCAGTGTCCACAGGACATGAATGTATTAGCTTCAGCTAATGATGAACAGGTTCCTGTCTGCAAATACATCCTTGTAGCTTCCTCTGGAGAAGGAAGCTGTTTATCAGTGTCTGGAATAGCAGAAGCATAAATCAACTACAAACACAGAGACATCCTGCAGCTGCTAGTCCAGTTTTGCCTTGGAATTCACCTAGCTTTGTAAGCACTAGGTGCATTCTCAGCATGAGAAAACAAAAATCTGTCTCAGTTCAGGAGGAGTAAAACAGGGAATGCAAACTGGTTTCACTTCAAAGCACAAGGCATAGTTTTCACTGACTAAATAGCAATCCCAGCAGGAGTGACAATGAAAGCTTTCTTCTCTATTATTGTTTGAAACAATCACAGGTTATTTGTTCATATTAATTAGTTTATATCTAGTATTAGGAAGCCTTACCTAGAAAATGCTCTTTGTTATCAGATGAATAGAGAAACAAACAAAAGCAAAAGTTTTTTACTTAATTGTTGTTTTTGCCTTGGAAAAGGGGTTTTCAGGTCTTGTACACTTGAAAGTGAGTTTACTTTTATGCATAGATCCCTGAATTCACTTCTCAAGAATGCAGATCAAGTCTATGTACTCAACACCAGGCCAAGCTGATTGAGTGAACAATTCATTATGCTAAGGAGAGGCTGCATTTAAATACTTTCGACCTTCTCTGAACTTGGAGGAAAAGTGCTAATAAGAGAAGAGGCATGGCAAAAAGGTCAAGCCAGTCTTGGACTAAAATTTGACTGTACAAATTACATGGGAAGAGTTAACATATAATTTGGAGACCCACCATCAACCAGAGGATCCTGAAACTAAATGATGCAATGGTCTTTGTTATGGTTTATATCTAGATGTCCTTCCCACCCAGCGCTTCATGGGCTCACATATAGGGCTTCAGGAAAGTGACTGGATCATGGGTGTGGGATACTCATTGGAATACACCACACTGAAGGGTTTATCGCTGGGTGTGATGTTGGGAGGTGAAGCCCAGAGGAAGAAGTGTGTCACTGAGAGTGTGGTCTGGAGATTGTACATCCTTCCCACTTCCTCGATCTCTCTCTGCTTCCAGGCTCCCATGCCATGAGCCGTTTCCCCTCTGCTGTGCCCTCTACCATGCGACCTTTCTTGGAATCAGCTAACTATGGACTCTACAAACTGTAAGCCAAAATAACCCTCTCTTTCTTTAACTTGTGGCTGTTGGGTTTTGCATCTTAGCAATGAGGAAGTAACTGAGACAGTCTTTATCTCTCCTGAAGAGTAAACCAATTTTCCTTATGACCTAATATCCCAGATCAGAGCTGACTTCTTCCAAAAGGACATGTTTCCTCAACTGCTGGAGGCAGTCACTACTCCCAACATATAGTGAAAATGAGACTCAAGCACCCTATCAAAATGTTAATAGGGGATTTGCTCAACAGAATCCTCCAAAGCCTGAGATCTATTAAAGGATTGATACTATACTAAGCACAAACACCCAGAGCTAAGACTCCAAAGTCTGGCTAACCACTGAACTACATAGGTATCTGTAAGATCTACATGACATTCCTTAAGATGGCTTAGAAAGCCTGCAAAAACTCCAACTTCATAACCTAGCTCATCTATGCTGATACTTAGCATTTGCCTATTTTTGTAGTACAAATATTCCACCATGATTGATCTCAAGCTACCAGCCTAAAGTCAACTACTCACAAAATGCTTTCAAATTTAACAGTCAGTCTTTATGAACTGCTGGAGGTGGCTCTAGGGACTTGGGTGTTTACAACCACATGTCCCACTATACTGTAACCATCCTGAACTAAATTCTAACTGCTATGCTGTCTTTTACCACAGGACATTTGAACCTCACACACACCCTTGCCAAAATAACTCATACTCTTTTATTAGACAACAGTCTGGTGATCTTCCCTCAAAAAACCTTCCCTGGTCTGCCCACTATTTTCTGGGGGGTTCAAATTTACTCCTAGAACAGTCACACTTCCTGTGTCACTGATTTGTGATATGCCACTATAATCTGTGTACTTACCCATATACCATTTCTAAACTCAGGGAGGGCAAAAGCCTTCTTTATCTTACTTATCACAATACTTGCTGACATAAACAGACAATATACATCAGACTTATTCTAAGTTTTGTACACGTTTTCTCATGTCATCTTTAAAATAACCTGAGACTGGCTTCATTATTGCCTTGTTCATTCTGCACGTGAGGAAATTAAGGCACTGAGAGTACGATCACTTTTCCCTTAGGCTCAGCCGGGATTTAACTTGGGCTGTTGACTAGTGCGGCCATGTGCATGCTTCAAGAAACAACTATTTGTTGACCTTTCTTTCTTTTTTTTTTTTTTCTTTCCATTAGTGGCCCTTAAGGAGAAAATGTCAATTAAATTTAAATTCTATCTAAGGGAAAAATTAAATACTGAGGAAGAGCATTTTGTCAGGTAAGCTTAAGCTTTGGGAGAGATTTTTTTCATCTCTCAAGATCTAGTTCTAGCCCTCTGGGGACATTATCATTCTATTGAAAATGTATGTGCTGGGCCTATTACTATGTATTTCCACTTGCCTATCCCTAAAGACACACAGTCATGGATTATAGTTTTAATGATATCTTCCTATAAGGATTAAACTGCATCTTGCCTTTCTTTCTCTCCATAAGATAACTTCAGGTAACACAGCTGTGTTGACAGGCTCATTGTTAGTGATTATATGGTATTTCAATCATATCTGCATACCTGAGTTTATGTCCTTGCACTATTAGATATTCAGCAGGTTTTGCACTTTTTGGTCTTTAAGTGATGCTTCAGTGAATATTTTCACATACTCTTCCTTGGCCTCCTATGTGAGTGCTTTTCTAATATAGATACCAAGATTGGAACAGACTATGTGCTAAGGTACATGATTTTAGTAGATACTGTCAAATTATCATCTTACCCCCCCCAAGGGGCTGTACCACAGCACATGTATAAGGGTACACATTTCCCCAAGTATTAACATTAAAAATGACTAGGATGATATTTTAACTAAACAAATGATTTGAAAGTATTATAGTACCAGTTTATAGTAGCTTATATAATAGGGAAAAGTGTGCACAAAAAGTGATGCTTTTGGCAATGCTGATGAATGACAGTGTCACTGGATACTGAAATGTCTTGTGCAGAAAACCTACACTGTGGTCTAACTCTCTTCACACAAGCCTAAGAAGCACTTGGGAACAGTTGCACTGGACTTTGAAATGGTGACCTCCAGTAACATATGCTGAATTCTCTTTACCTGTTCTCCAAGTGTTTCAGGAACCACACACACACATATACACACACAGAACTATTGAAGGTAAAGGTAACCAAAGGTAAATCAAGGGCAAAGAAAGAGAAATACATGGGGTGATGGAGGTAACACTGAGCATTCTGGAACATAATACCAAAAGCATTCAAGTACAACAAGGACCTTACTCATGCAACAAAATATGCAGGTCTTTTAGAGAAAAGGGGGAATTTACAGCAAATGAAGGATAAATGCCCCTTTCCTCTTCTTCCTTCTCTTTTCCCACTCTTTCTTTTAAAAACAGACACTCTCAATTGAAATACAGAGAAAGTAATAACCTGCCAAAATGATACAGAAAAAAAGAGTATTCTAAATGATCAAGATTCAAATTTCAATCAATACAGCTCTTTCTCTTTTCTTTAATCTTAGCTTAAAATGACTGCCACGAATGAGACGCCAGGGGCTAAAGAGAAGAGGGAAGGTAAAGAAAGAGTGCATGGGAAACTATACCATGTAACCATCATGTGAAGCACAAGTACATGGAAGGAAATTAAACCTGAAAGCAGCTAGCATGAGTAAGGCTTTTTATCAAGCTTTCCCAGGACAGGGCCTAATGATTCCCAAGCCTGTTTCCCTCATCATACCATGGGCCTGCAGATCCCTAAGAGAACACTGAATACCCAGAAGGTTGTGTAATAACCTGAAGAAACTCAATGTCTCTGTATATTACTGTTCTTAAGCGGACAGAAAACATTCCTCCTAGGACTACTATTCAGAAGTTTCTAGAACTGCATTTTGTTTTCAGAGTACTTAGAAAATATCAAGGTAAAACAGTAATTATGGGAGGAAGACGACAAGGCAGGATTGGAAACCTTGTGGCAAGATCACATTCTTTCTGAGATATTTCATTAAATATCTCCCCCTCCACACACACACACACACACACACACACAATCTAAGAAAGCAAAAAAAGAGCAGAATTTGCTACTGTTTGTCTTGATTTGGAGTTTGATGTGTCCTAAGTGCTCAAAACTGAGGTCTCTTGGGAACAGAGGCCAGTTCACTAAAATCACTTGTTCATTGTCTCAGCTGCTTCCTGAACTAAATGGTACCTCGCTCGGAAAAGCACCATTATCTAAATGCACATCGAATAGTAATAAGAGACATTTATGCAATCCCTTAGAGTAAGACATGCTTTCTGAAATCCAACTTCAATATTTGACAAAATTTCAATTCTCCCAAACTTATGCTGCTTGAATCATTTACCGGGGGCTGTGAAATGGCAGAGGTCGCCGTAGACGCAGTAGCCATGACAGCTCTAGAGTTGGGAGCAGTGATCAAGCCCCAGCACTCCAGTGCCAGACACAGGAGCCAATTCTCGTGGCTTCTGATCAAATCACAGTCATGCTAGACAAAGCTGTGTACCTGGAAAAGGAAAAGAACACCCGCAATTAGTGCAAGAGGACCAGCATATAAGGGTAAAGGAACACTGGCCAGAGGAAGCAAAATGTGTTATACCAAATGCAAAATATTAACCTCATGACGATAGGAACCCACAGAGAAGATCTGACATATAAAAGTTATGACCTCTGTATCATTTGCAGAAATGATGGTAAGTGGGTATATTTTCATAAGTTTAAGCTCAACTTCGAGTGCCAGCTAGATGTTCTGGAGAGGCAGTTTAAATTTGGGGGGAAAGGTAAGGTAAGGTGAACAGGTGGAGAAGCTATTTTACCATTAAATAATAAGAAAAAAATAATGAATGATCTACCTTTGACAAAATTTGAGGTAGACTTTTTTTCACTCATTTCATGAAACACCTGAGAGTTTGAAAGATTAGACAACATATATACAGCCAAGAAGACAGAGAACTGAGACCCAAACCAGGACCAGCAGTCAGTCTCCTTCTCTCCCAGAGAAGGGATATAAAGAGCACGGGATGTTTTTAAACAAAAATTTCAGGTAGTCCTAAAGACAGAAGAATGCAATTCAGATAGCCCGCAGTGACCCTGTGACACAGAACACCAGGCTGCCCTCATCAATATAAACTGGAATAATGTGCCTCTTAATTTGATATGTTTTACATCTTTGAGATACCTAATACAGACAGATTTTCAATTTTATATTTTGCAGAAGAAAGGAGCTAAAACTGCTTTACCTTAGAGCATCTGAGATGTACTTGGTTTTGACATGTTTGTTGAACTTCTTTACATGTTATAAGTACCCTTCATAAAACAGCATATGGTTACTTACCTTTGCCAAATACAAGCAGCAAACCATGTTATTTTAAAGGTATAAATCATCATTCTTGGGAGTGATGTCTCAAAATTACATCTAGGAAACCCATTTACTTCTGAATTTATTTGCAAAGTTGCAAAAAATCATGGGATAACTAGGCAAGACAACAGAAAGACAATACCCTGAGTAATAAAGCCCATTTGCTTTCTAGCAGAGTAAGTTGGTTCACTTTGACACACTAGTCTTCTGCTTTGCCAGAGTCCCAGATAGTCTACTATAGCATTGCCCAAGAACTTTGAAAGAAAGACACATTTTGATGAACTCTTCCAAGTACCTGATATCTTTCCTGCAATTCTTCCAAACTGCCATCAACCTAACTTTACATTTCCTTTGCTAGAACTCCCAAATTGTTCCAGCCACAGAAAACCAACCCAGTGTGGGTTTACCCCCCTGGCATCAGGTTCTCCAGCTGCCTTTAGGTCATGATTATTGTCCCTTCCTTTCTTCCTTTTCATTCTCCTCAGCATCTCTTGTTATCTACAACATCTTCCCAAACCATAAAAGTACCTCCAGTGCTTGTTAAATGCATAAGTTTTTTATTAGTTTATTCACTGAGCCATTCATGCATTCCTCTATGGTCACCAGGTTGAATTACCTCCTTATCTTTCCCCTATAATTCAGATCATATATACAAAATACAGACATAAAAATTCATTAAACTAGAAAGTAGAACAGGGGCTACTGGGGGCTGGGAGGAAGAAGTAATGGGGTGTTAGTGTTTCAGAATGGTAGAGGTTCAGCTTGGGCTGATGGAAAAGTTCTGAAGATGGATATTGGTGGCAGCTGCATAACACCATGAGTGTAGCTAGTGCTGCTGAAATGTATACTTAAAAATGGCTAAAACGGTACCTCTCATATTATGTACATTTTCCCACAAAAAAAGTGGTGAAAGAAAGGGTCCTGAAAATAAGGAATGATACAAAAACTAATATAAAAAGTACATTCTAAAGTTATATGTAGACTACCTTAAAAAGAACAGAAAATGTAGACAAGTCAAATGGATAAGCAAGGATCGTGAGCAATTAAAAGCATACTTCAGGAGGGATTGGGGATGTAGTTCAGAGGTGCAGCATCTGCCACACTTGTTGAAGCTCTGGGTTCCAATCTCAACACCACAAGGAAAAAAAATGTACAATTTCAGAAAAAATACAATTCCCAAAAAAGAAAGCTATAGAGGTTCATTCTTCTTTCCCAGATTACTGGAGAAGTGGTCAACTAGGTTTGGACATAGGAAATATCCCAAATCAATTCTAGAAACTACAGATTGATCTTACTATTGCTAAAATTTCCAGAAATTGTACTGAAACGACAACCAGATGGGAGGTTAAAAAAGAGACTAAAACACTATGTTCTCTTCATGAGACACTGCAACTGAATGTACAGAAAATAAGCAAATGAGAACCCAACAAGCCTGGAGTGATGCTTTCATTTCAAAGGGATGAGGGCTGCAGGGAACTGGGTACCTTTAAAATACACTAACTCTTTTAAGGGGTTTCTGGCACCAAAAACAAACCAAGTAAGTCATTTGCTCCTGATTTACATATGGCAATGAAGAAGACCAGCAAATATAAAAGAAAAGGATGCTGCTAGCTCATGTCCATGGAGGGCAGCCATGCCAAGGGACAGAAACTTTGCTAATTACTGAGAGCCACACCAAATACCTACAGGAAAGTCGAGTTTGAAGCAAACTTCTATTCGATTATTTTTAGTGTGGATGTTGGCTCCCTCCCCAGGCCTCACAGAAAGATGAATTTCTAATTAGTAAATGAATCTACTACAAACTTAGCCTTTTTCCTTTTTCATTTTTCTGGACCTCAGTCAAGCAGTGACTCATCTAAGTTTCCTGAAAAAACACAGGGCAATACCTGATACTGAATGTGCAAAAGATTTCATCTCCAAAAATAAACAAAAGAGGAAAATCCAAATCTACCAGACCAATACAACATATTATTATATTTCAAAATAAGGAAAGATTTGAGAATCAGAGCAAATATTGATTTAAGAAATAAGTACATGACCTAAAAGAGAAAATTTCAGAAAATGTCTAGTTCATGTTCTTGAAATTGCTGAGGATACAGCAGTATCTTTAAACGTAGGGTGGACGTGGAATTATCTGAGATCAGAAAAAGAACTTCCATTAGTCAAAAGAAAAAGAAAAAAAAAGATCTGCATTTCAAACTTGAATGAAGGAAGACAATAAAGCAGAAAATAAGATCAATCTTGTTTTTGTTCAGTGCTGGAATCCTGTTTCCTGTATCATATGCCTTCCTTTTTCTTATCTTCCTCTCTGTTTTGCAGGGAGGAACAAATGCAGACTTCACAACAGGAACATCAAGAAAAAGATACTATGTTCACAGTTATTCCTGGCAAAATTGCAAAGGGAGAGCCCTGGATGACAGACAAGAAGACTTCACAGGTCACCATGACAGAATACCTGTCCTTCTGGATGTACTGAGAGCAGATTTCTGTATTGAGCTTGAGACTGAATAAGTAACAAACACACAGAAAACTAAACAAATATCAAAGGAATGGCTAATTTAATGGCAAACAAAACATCAGAAGAGGAAAAAGATTCATAGAACTCTTCACACATAGCTCAAGTATAAATGATATTAACATACTCATCATCAGAGTAACAAGGAACACTGAGAGAATTAAAGTCATGACCTAACTGTTAAGATGGTGAGGTATTGCACAGATGTAGAGATGATGTCACATTCTTTCCCATAGGAAATGTATACATATTTACAATTTATAAATCAAAAATTAGAAATAAAAGTTTTGAATTTCACAACACATAAATATTTCAAAACAACATATTGCGTGATTTTTTAAAAAAAATTTAGAAACAAGGCACACATCAAATGGGGCAGCTAACACAACTGAAAGTGGTAAGCTAGTGAAGGCAAAATATGAAAGGAATAAGGACTCTTTTTCTTAAGAAGCCTCATGGAGCTATTTACCAGGTTAAATTATAAACATTTATAACTTTGATTTAAAACATTACAGAGAATATCACTGCTAAAGGTAAAAATTTGAAACTACAAAAGGCAGATGTGCAACTTCAAGTTGATGCCTGGAAGGCTAGATTGGGTGAAAGCACATGTGTTTATCATAATGAAATATATTGCATTGAACAGAAATTAAAAGTATAGAAAACAAAGGTTTGACATAATACTTGGCACACTTGAAATGAACAAATGGAAGCAAAACTATTAAACAACAAAAATAAGCTTTTCTAACTCCTACCTCAGAAATAAAGAAATAAAATATCTGATTTAAAAACCAGCAAAAGATTTGAGTTGATGAGGATGATCATCATAAAAATTAAAAATAAGCTAACAAGCAGAAAATTAAAACTACCAAAGAGGTGGAAGAAGTGGAACCCCTATGCACTGTTGGTAAGATGATAAAATGTGTGATTGAACTGGAAAACAATATAGTTTTTCCTCTAAAAGGTAAGTATAGAACTACCATATGACCCTGCAATTTCACTTCTGGTATATTCCCAAATGAATTAACAGGATCTCAAAAAGCTAGTTATATACCCACATCTCTATGGCACTATTTATGTAGCCAAGAGGCAGAGGAATCCAAGGTGTCGAATAATTGATGAAACTACATAAACAAAATGTAGCATATATTTGCAAAGGAACGTTATTTAGCCTTGAAAAGGAAATTGTGATATATGCTAAAACATGAGTGAATCTTGAGAACATTATACTAAGAGAAATAAGCCAATTGCAAAAACAAACAAACAAAAACCATTATGAGTCTATCTAGGCGATAGCTAGAATAGAAATTTACAGAGATAGAAAGTTTAATAGTGGTAGCCAGGAACTAAGGAAAGGAAGAGTGGAAGTTGCTTACTGAGCAGAGTTTTAGACAGAACTCAGGATGAAAGAATCTGGACACTGGTGTCATTCCATGAAATGTTTCCTTCAAAAGTCCGTATGTTGGGCCTTTGTGCACAGTTATAATCCCTGCTACTTGGAAGAGTGCGGCAGGAAGATCACAAGTTCAATGCTGGTTTGAGGAACTTAGGGGGTCCCAGTCTCAAAATTATAAAAATAGATAGAAAGACAGTTCAGTGATAAGAGAGCCTTCAGCATCAATCCCTAGCTCTCCAAAAAAGAAAAAAGTTTTTAGACTAGAAATTTAATCTCCCAATGTACATATTAATGGTGGTATTTGTTGCTGAGTTATTTGGAAAGTAATTAGGATTGGATGAGGGTAGGGCCCCTGTGATGGCACTCTCGGCTTCATAAAAAGAGGAGAGGAGATCAAAGCTAAGACACCTGCTTTGTCTCCTCATGTGATACCTTTTGCCATGGTATGAAGCAGCTAGAAGGCTCTCATTAGATACTGGACTCAGAGCTATGAGCCACACAAACCTCTACTCTTTATAAATCACTTAGACCGCAGTATTTTTATTAGAGCAACAGAAGGTAAACTAAGACACTGCCCAACAATGCGACTATACTAAACATTACTGACTATACACTTAACCTTTTAAGTGTACAGTCACTTAATAAATTTTATAGTATGCATATATTATCACAGTTTTGTGAGAAAAAGAAAAAAGCTTAGTTCTTCCAGGAAAAACATAAAGTAAATGATCTACAATCTGAAACATTAACTTTAAATTACTTAGACCTTAGGGAGAAAAAAAATTAGGTAGAGAAAAATATCAAATCAAAATTGGAAAAAAATTGGGCTGAATAGAACCATCGACCTGACCACAATAGACAATAAAACAAAGGAAGAACTTTCAAGACTTTGTCAGAAATATGAAACACAAAAGCTCTACATTTGGCCAAACTGTCACTTACTTGCAATCAGCAGAAACAAGGCACTTTTCAATATAAAACAAATAACACTAAAAAATCTAATCAATGTCATAGTACAACCACTCATGTGTCAAATCTCAGAAATGGGCTCAGGAGAGCTCTGGCAGAGGCAGCCTATCAATTCAGAGAGACACAAAATCTCAGCGATAAGAACGGTGACAACAATGCAGTTTAAGTATTTTTCAAAGCTGTAAAATTGAGATCAACATAACTAATAAGCTAAAGTGAAAATCAAAAAAAAAAAAATTACCAGAAAAAGGAGAAAATTCTTTCACCTGTAAAGAGCCAGTCAACACTTCTTTATTTCTAAAGTTAACAAAAATCACACTGTGGTTAAAGACCAAAGAAAAAAGGGAATGGGGAACAGAGTAACAAAGGAACAGCTATGCTAATCTCTCCCATCACTATTGCTCAGAACAATGGTGAAGCCAAGGCCCAGCTGAAGTGGAAGAAAAAGAGATCAGAGTCATCAGAAAACCACCTGAGAAACTGCACCTTTCTCATGCTTCATTTTAAAATTCCAGCTCCACCTGTGGCTAAAGAAATTGTCCTCTTCCTCTCAGAATATCTGACCTAAGATTCTGCTTAAGATTCAATATACTCATAGAAGACAATGTGTATTTCATGTTCTTAGCTCTTTCCTTTCCCACTTTTAGGATCCGTTTTTCCACATGCTTCTCCAACTTTTCAATCTAACCCTCTATGATACATTTGGCCTAAGAGTTGCTCATTCTTTTTCTGTGTGGCATATGGCACAAAGCTGATACATTCAAAGGAACAAACACGGCAGGCCCAACCTGCTGGTGCTGACTGCAGAGAGAGAAACACAACTTCCAAATTTGGACTCCTTCACTTGCATTTTATCAGTTCAGATTCCAGTACTCTACAAACTGGAATAATGAACCAAAAGTCCTGGAAACTCACTCTACTGACCTGGAAACGTGATGGACAGGTATATAGTTTCCACTTCAGAAGATCATGATGGGAAATGTGTCCTAAAACTCCTCAACATAACTAGGAATTGTAAAGTTTGATTTATGGAATAATCCCAGAACCGTGGTTACTATGATGCCAAAGGATGTTTTGGCCAAACCCACTTGTCAGGGTAAAACCAGTTTGTGGCATTATGCTTAGACAGCAGAGAGAGTCTCTAAGCATACTATATCATACTATATCAAGAATGATCTAGAAGTACAGATTTCTGAGCTAGAAAAAATGAAATTTTAGTGAATGGAACCAGTCACAAAAGGAGAGATGAGAAAAGAAGGGATGTGATTTTCTTAAAGACAACTGAAAAAAATTTCTTCAAAAGTAAGACAGAGCAGTTCCTCTTTGGGTAAGAGACAGACACTGCCCTGTTTCTTTCCATAGTCAAAGACTGCAATGTCTAAACCCTTGATCTTAGTATCCACAAGACTCCTACCCATCGGCAGAGGACACAAAAGAATACAGAGTGCATGGGAATTAGGATTTCCATGGTGAGAAAAGAGTACCACACCTAAAGGATACAGGAGATACAGTTCTGCGGTATTGTGGAATGTCTAAGAAGAGGGTCACTGAGCCAAGATGGAGTTTCAGTCCATAGTTTTCAGGACAAGGAGAATTAGTACCTCAATAACCAAGTCTCAGGCAAGCTTGGCTCTTCTAACCATGGCAGATGGAGGAGTCTTGGAAGATGAGTCCCTCTAAGAATAATGCATGCATCTAACATCACAAGTAGTTCTGGCACGGCCCATAATAAAAGGCATGTGTATGTTCATAGCGGTGGAGGTGAGGGGGAAGGAAAGAGGGAAGAGGAGAGACTGAATGCAGAGAGAAGAAAGTGTCAAGATAGCTGGTCAGAATACAGAAGTTTGTGGCTGTGGCAAGAACAGCAGATTCAGCCTAGACTAAGAATTTTCAACTGCAGAGTGTTCTGTTGAGAGGCATCCTCCATTATTTATAATTTCAAATGGCTTCAAATTCAAGAGCATTTGAGGGGGGAAAAATACTTCAAAATCAATTTAGACTGCTTGAATAAAAAAAGAGATTTCAAAAGTGTACTTCAGTGTAGTAAAATTATATTTGAAAGACAATTTTCTGATGCATTAGTTTGTACGCAAGGTAGGAAAATAAGCACTCAAAAATATTTCTTACATAAATGCAATTGCTACAATACTTCTGGAATGTATTCTGGGTACATATTTGTTTGCATGATGTGCATCAAGATCCTAAAATGTAGCCAGATGGTGGCACACATCTGTAATCCCAGCACTCTAGGAGGCTGAAGCAGTACTGTAAATTAGTGCCTAGTTTGGGCAACTTGGTACAACCCTGTCTCTAAACAAATAAACAAACATCAAATAAATACATATGGAGTTGGGGATGTACACGTGATAAGAGGTATATCCAGAATATATAAAGAACTTTATAACCCAATAATAAAAGAGACTAATAAGTTAATTTTAGAGTGATAAAATATCTGGAAAGACATTTTCCTAAAAAAATTTACAAATCACCAATAAGTACCTGAAAAGACATTCAATATCACTGGCCATTAGGGAAACTCAAATCCACAATAAAATACCACTTTATAATCACAGGACAGTTATATGTAAAAGGAGGCTAATAACAAGTGTCAGTGACTATACAAAGAAACCGAAACCCTTATACAGTGCTGGTGAGAAATGTAAAATGGTGCAGCCACTATGAAAAATAATAACAGTTCCTCAAAATATTAAACATAGAATTTCCATGTGACCCACTAATTCATTGCGATACCCAAGAACTGAAAATATATTTCCATGCAATAATTTCTCCAAGAATAGTCATAAAAGAATTTTTCAAAACCATCAAAAAATGGAAACAACCCAATTATCTATCCATAGCTAAGTGGATATATGATATTTCTAAAAAACACAGTATCATTGAGCAATACAATGATGCTGCAATGATAAATTTTACAGCATGTCTGCCCCCTAAAAACATTATGTTAAGTGAAAAAGGTCACACAAGCCATATATATATATAAAAATGTTCAGGATATATGAAATTTTCTATAAAACAGAATGTAGTTTTCCTTCCCTCTCACTTCTACCAATATGAACAAACACATGCCTTTTATTGTGGGCCACACAAGAACTACTTCTGATGTTAGATGCATGCATTATTTTTAGAAGAATTCATCTTCCAAGTCTCCTCCATCCGCTGTGGTTAGAAGAACCAAGCTTACCACTAACCCACACATATTCCAGGAGTTTGGAGAAGAAATAGAGAATAACTAACTGATAGTGCAGAGTTTCTCCTTGAAAGATAAAAATTTTCTATACCTGTTTATGGTAATAATTGTTAACTAAACATATGAAAACCTCCTGGATTTTATACTTTAAATGACTGAATTATATGATATATGAATTATATCTCAAAACTGTTGAGAAACATAATCAACAAAAATAATAATAGGGCTTACCACAAAGGTAATATTTTTTAAAAGTTAAAAAAGAAAGTTCATTATTTTGAGATTCTTATGTCATAAAGAAGCATGCCTAAAAATTGTCTAGAATGAATTAAGGTCTACTATAAATACTTAATCAACCACTAACCACAAAGTAATCACCTAATGTGCCAATATGATAAAATAAAATCATAAAGTATATCAAATTCCAAAGAAAAATGAAACAGAATAAACAGCAAAATATCAGACTTAAACATAACCATATCAAAACACATATACACATATTAAAAATAAGTGATCTAAGCAACCTAATTAAAAGGTAGAGATTTTAGATTGATAAAACAGGAAGATCCAACTATAGCCTCAGTAAAAGAATCATACTTTAAATATTAAGACACAAATAGTTCAAAAATAAGAGTACTAAAACATATTATCATGCTCATACTAAAAAATATAGTTGAAGTGCTATATTATAATATCTGACAAAGCAGACTTCAGAGCAAAACTTACTATAAAGGATAAAGAAAGTCACTTCATAACAACAATGGGTCTATTCATCAAGATAATGTAACAATTCTAAAAGCTTATGCATCTAATAACAGACTTTCAAAATATACAAAGTAAAAATTGATGACAGGAAAAAAGAACAAATCCACAATTACAGCCAGAGTTCAATATCCCTGTCATTAGTCGACAGAACAGAAAATTAACAAAGATAAGAATTTGTACAACACAACCATCTTAATCTAAAAGACATATGGAACACTCACCAGAGCACCAGCAGCAAAATACACATTTTTCTCAAACGCAAAAGAAATTTGTACCAAAACAGGTCATAGTTTGGGACATAAAACACATTTAAAAACACATTTAAAATTTAAAAGGATTTGTATCATACAAAGTATGTTCCTTGACCACACTTGAATTAAATTAGAAGTCAGTAACAAACATTTCTGCAAGATTTTCAAATGCTGTAAAACTAAACAACATATCTCTAAAATACTTTACAATTCAATGAAGAAATTAAAAAGTATTTTTAATTGAATGCAAATGCAAATAAAATATATTAAAATGAGACCATGCAGTACTTAAAGAGGAAAATTATGACATTAAACATCAATAGTAGGAAAAAAGTCTCAAATAAATAATTTCATCTTTTACTATCAAAAACTAGAAAAAGATAATCTTGTCTCACCATCCTGTTCAAGAAAAAGAGAGACAAAGCACAAATTAATATCAGGAATGAAAGATAGGCCATCACTGCTGATTCCACAGACATTAAAGCTTAGAATAATAAACGATAGAGACAGTACAGTATGAACATAAACATAGGTTAATGAAACATAATAGATAATTCAGTCATAAACCTACTTGACATAGGTAAAATAGGCTATTCAGTAGAGAAAGGATATCCTTTTATCCTCTGCTTTTAAATATGAAAAGTATAATTTGAGTTATGCTAAAATTATTTGATAGCCGCATTCCCCCAAAATACTTTTATTCAGATCTCAGCATATACCAAAGTTCACTGAATAGATCACAGATCAAAATGTTAAATTGAAAACTACAAAATTTCCACAAGAAAATATAAGAGAAGCTCTGTACCATGAGGCAAATAGCTTTCTTTGCTCTGTGACTCTGCTATAACATCTGAAAGTAACAGAATTTACCAATCATAGGCTAAGCCCTCCAAAACTGTGAACCAAAGTAAGCTTTTCCTTTTTATAAGTTAAAAAAAAATCAGAAAAAAATTTTAGAGTTAAGGTAGGAACAGTTTTCTTAAGATACCAAAAGCATGATCTCTGAAGCATAAATTTAAAAACTGCACTTCATAAAAATTAAAAACGTATGTTCTTCGGAAGACACTGTTAAAAGTAAAAGTAAAGGCAAGCCATAAAATGCTTTCAAAGCATGTATCTGTTAAAGGACTCACATCCAAAGTATGAAAGAAATTTCAAAATTCTGCAAGAAACCAGATGCATTTTTAAAAGGGGGAAAATGATTTCCACACTTCGAAGATAATATGCAGATGGCAGATAAGTTCAGAAGAACAAATAGGAAAATATATGTCAAAACCACAATAAAAATCCCAATGTATATCTTATTAAAATAAATAAAATTATAAAGAATATAAAATTAAAAGAACATTGGTAAGGATACAAAGATTCTGCAACCCCCACAGATTGATGTGGGAGTGTAAGATGCAATCAGGTTAGAATAAAGTTCTTTAAATATTAAATATATGTTTAATATCCATTCAGCTATTTCACTCCTGGATATCTACAGAAGAGAAAAGAAAGTATGTCTATACAAAGAATTAAGCACAAATATTTATACTTGCTTTATCTGTAACAGCCCAAAACTGGAAACAGCTAAAATTCCAACTTCTAAATTAGTAGACAGACAAATTCTTGTATCATTGTACAATGAAATCAGCAGTAGAAATAACTGAACTATTAATATGTGCAATAGCATATATCAGTCTCAAAGTAATTAGCCAAGTAAAAGGAGCTAGACAAAACACAGAACTTTCTACAAATGATTGCATTAATACTATAGAAAATTCAAACTAATCTCTAGTGAACAAAAAGAGCAGTGATTGCTTAGAAATGCAAAGGAAGAGCTGATACAAGGAACAGATTTCAAAGGGTCTGGAGAAATTTGGAAGGTGATGGATTTGTTCACTGTCTTGACTGTGATGAGATCAAAGGTACATCCATAGGTTAAAACATATTAACCATATACATTAAATGTTTATATATGTCAATAAAAATTTTACTAAAAGAAAACATCACAATTTTAAAATGTGATTTTATAGATTGTTAAAGACAGAATTTTAAAAACGTCCTCCTTAAATGGAAAATCTGACAATATGAAAATCTAACCACTAATAATGAACTAATAATTTTTTTAAAAAAAAGCATATACTTGTAACAAAGCATGGGAAACCCAAGGCAAGATGTCTGAAACTGAGACAAAGAGGGTGTCCGCGTGAGAGGGAGCACATCAGCTAGGAGGAATCTAGGAGCAAGGATAAACAGATGATAATTACAATGACAATTGGCAATGTGCATTGCACAGTGAGAAGCCTGTGAATAGTAATATCTCAAAAACAATAAGCACACTTAATGCTTACATCTTAGTCTCTAAGTATCATTCTAAACTCTCTGAAGAAACGTCTGGGTCAAGTTCAGGCCAAGGGTCTTAGTTACTTTTTTGTCACTGAGACAAAATATCAGACAACCACAACTTTAAGGAAGAAACGTTTGTGTAGGCTCACAGTTTGTAGAGGTTTTAGTCTGTAGTGAGTTGGCTCAAAGGCAGGGCAGCATGTCTCAATTATTGTTACAGGCAGCTGAGCTAGTTAGACATATTATAGGCAGTCAGACAGGAATAGGCCTTCGAGGAAGCCAGCACAGAGGACCAAATGTCTTGTGACCTTGGAGGAGACACACACCTCTTGCTGTGGGCCAGACCTCAAAATGGAAAGCAAAACAAATGCAACCACACCCTAAGTATAAACATTAGGGATTAGGTATGGATCACCTTGAGAAGCCAGGAGTCACCATCCCAACCCCCTATAGGAAGAGTCACTGATTTGTAAGAATACTCACTTGCTATGTGACTCCACTTACCCATTTGTCTCTAATTTGGTCAGTTCTACATGAACAATTAATCTGATTGGTTGAGCATAGTTCTGTTCCACCTCATGCCCAGCTGCCTTGCAAATTCCAGTTTTCCCCACCTTAGATCCATATTTCCTCATGGCTTTACTCTATAAAAATCCCTAGAAAAGAAACATTCTTTTGCAACCCATTCAGGAGTCCTTCTGTCTCTCTCTTAAACAGAAGTTTTATTTCTCTCAATAAATATTTCTGCTCTCCATTGTTCCTAAACTTCATTCGTCGATTTTACAGAACACAAACTCATATCAGACATATAGTAGGTCAGGAATTTCATTCCTCTGTATCATTATGAGCACATGAGACTGGGGGACACATCTAAATGTAAGTCATAATATCCCAGTCATGGACCTCAAAAGACTCATGCACATCCCTTTATGAAAAACACATTTTTAGCCCATCTCTAAGAGTTGCCAAAGTCTTAACAGTTTTAGCATTGCTAAAAGTCCAAGTTTATAGTCTCCTCTGAGATTTAAGGCAAACTTTTTTGTGCGCCCCTGTAGAAACTAAAAAGAAAGTTAAACACCACCTTATGCAAAAGCACAGGGTGAATATTTCAGTAAGAAAGAGAGAAATGGGAGAGATAGAAACAAATGGGACTAAAGTAAGATAGCAGGACAAACATTAAGTCCTGTAGTTCATGTCGAATACCTGGGGCAATCCGTGGTAAGATGTGAACTCTAAAAGGTTTGGGCACCCTTGCCCCTGTAGCAATGACAGCAGTTGTAGCCTTCATGGCCTTCTCTCTTGGGCCAGCTTTACTCCGTTCCTATAGCTTTTCTCAGACATTCCATTTTCCTAGCTTTTCTAATATCTTGTGGTTTTCCTCTGAACTTTTGTCTTCACTCTCACAGCTTCACACACTGCCCTCTCAGTGGCACAAGGTCTGCCTCACAGGACTTCTTCTAACATCTGGGTAGAAGCTTTTCTAATCCCATAACTTTTGTATTCTGCATGCATGTAAAACCAGCACCACATGGATGATGCCAAGGTCTGCTATCAGCTTCTTTCTATCTTGGTTATAGCAGTCTGTGAGTACCTGGATAGCTGAACACTATAAACTGAATCCTGAGGAACAAATTCCCTAAGTAACTGCCATTTTGGAACACCATAGCTTGGGGCTCTCTTCTCAAAGCAAAGTTTTTTATCTCTGCAATTTTGAGCCTGAAAAAGGTTGGGGCCTTAGTGGTTTTTCACATTTCTTTAGGAATTTTTCCTGCTGTCCTCTTTCAAGGTACATTACTTGCTTTTTTTTTTTTTTCCCCAATGGTAATATTTTAGCAATGAAACTCTCCTTTGCTGTATTTTTGCAGACCTGAGATTCCCTTTTGGCCAAACTTAGAATTTTTAAATCATTCTGCTGAGCTGTTGGCACTTAAATGGTAATGTAGAGTTGGCTAAAAGCCCCCGCCCAACAGTACTCTCACCACAGCCTAAACATTTGGCTGCCTTGAAATTTGCTCAGCTACATTAATTAGTCTACCACCCTTAACCTCAATTATCTACAGTCTCTGGACATGAGCAAGATGCAAACAAATTTTGTGAAGGGCATAATGCATATGGCCTGAGTCCAGCTGCTAACCTTCTTCCCAACTGAATCATCTTGAGCCTAGTCTCTTCCACTTGCATTTCTGTCAACATTCTGGTCTCCTAAGTTCTGACCAGAATCTCCCATCAAGCTCCACTCACATCATTTTAGCACTGCTCCTCAAAGATGTCACAAGTTGGGTGTGAGGGGCCCAGATGCTGAAATAAGGAATTTAATCCACCCCTTTAACATAAGTATGCAGGTTCTCTGATTCCTGTCATGGAAAAAGAATTTTCAGAATGTGTCAATAAAACATGCATGAGAAGAATTTGTTAGAGCTAAGTATAGGATGCATTCATGAGCAGAATGTGGGTGCTCAAATAAATGAAGAGTAATATAGTTGGGAACTGAGACTCTTTTATGTGTTTTGAGGGGTGAAAACTGTGGAATTCAATAATCTATATTCTTAGTCTTATCTTAGTGGGTGGGAAAAGTATCATTACTTAGTGAGATAATGATCTATTCCTATGGAAAATGCCCAAAAAAAAAAAATGATCCTTTCATGGGTGGAAAAGGACTATTTGCAAGTAAATGGGACTAGGCAGACCCATATGCAATTGAAGGAGAGTTCCCCACGGTTCTGTTTCAGAAGAAAAAAAGTAAATAAACCAAGCTTGTGTTCTGAAGCTGCAATTTTTCTTTAAAGTACAATTTTTAAAATCTTGATTTCCTTTCTTCCTAGCTTTATTTCTTCTATTCAACCTCAAACCACCATCTCTAAGCTTTTCCAAACTCTTAGAAGACAACTTAAAAAGTTTTTGAACCCATGGTCAGGTAGCATCAAAGCAATAATCCCACTTCTGGTACCAAAGTTTGTTTTAATTGCTTTTTAGTTGTTGAGACACTATCTTCACAAAGCTGAGGAGGAAAGGTTTATTTTGGCTTACGGTTTGTAGAGGTTTCAGTCTACAGACAGCTGGATCCAAGTCTGGGTGGCATGTTATAGGAGCATGGCAGAAGAGAAAAAGCTCATGGCAGGGCAGCCAGAAGCAGAAAGAAAGATCAAGGGGAAGAAGAAGGAAGAGATAGACCCATTTAGGCTATGCTCTCAGTGACTCACCTCCTACAACCAAGTTTCACCTCCCAACACAACAGTTAGCCATAAACTCATCAGTGAGATAACCCACTGGTAAGTATCACATGCCCATAATCCAAACATTTCCTAAAAGTCCTACCTGTGAACATGTGAGTATGTGGGTTACATCTGTATATAAACCATGACATCAAGCAAGCATATGATGGAACATCACATGCAGAGTACAGAGAGTTAAGGCAGCACACTAACAATTATAAGACGATGTTAAAAGAACAGGAATACTCATTCAAAAGGTACCCACTAGTTGAATTATTTAACTCTTTTAAAGACAGGAATTCATGAGTTCATTTTAGTATAAACTAATGGTTTAATTTTTTAAAATGGTTAGACTCAAATACTTCTCCACAAAATCTCTATTAATTACAAAGAGCTGACCAGTAACTTTTTAATAGTGAAATCTGGAAGACATCACCTTAATCAAGTAATAAAAATAAACATCTACAGTAACAGAATAAATTGTTTTCATATGTCATAGAATGCAAGCAGATTACTTCTATGATAATCCTGACAAAGGTTTGAAGTTTAAACTTAATCAAAAGAAAACATGTCACAAACCCAAACTGAAAAATACTCTATAAAATAACTGGAATGTAATTTTGAAAAGATCAAAGTTAGAAAAGCAAAACAACAACAACAACCTGAGAGAAACTATTCCATATTAAAGGAGACTGAGAAGAAACAGAACAACTAAACACAACACCAGATTTGGAACTGAATTGTGCTATCAAGGATACTATGACAACCTGAGACAACTTGAATGACAGCAAAATAAAGTTCACTTACTGATTTTAATAGTTGTGATTTGATAATTTGTGTATGTAGAAGACTATCCTTATTTGTAAGAAATATAAAATGCGTGAGGATGGGACCATCCTTATTTTAAGAAAAATAAATCTTGTGAGGATGGGTGTTAGAGTATAAATGTAAACAACTCTAAATTGGCTTGGTGAGATAAAAGTTTTGTCACACTTCTGTACTGTCCTTGCAACTTTTTTGCAAATTTGAAAGCTGAAAGAGAAAAGAAGCATGAAGGAAAGAAAAAACAACTAAAATAAAATCTTTTTAAATGAAAGAAAATGTTCATGTGTCACTGCTAACTATAGAGTAAACATGCCCAAAACTATATATTTTTTAAATGTGGGCATAAGTTATTGTGATAAATCACACTACCATCCCAGACACATAATGTGCCTGGTTTTAGAAAAGACAGGAAAAGATGTCTCACATAAATTGCAAAGTTTGAGAGGCAAGTTGCCAGAAGTCAAAATAGGTCTTTTGAAAAAGGAGAAGTCTGAGCCATAGTAAACTGTGCAGGCAGCAACATACCAGCAAGTTTTGTTGTTTTCAAAAGCTGCCGAAATACTATAGCATTCAATATATTCACATTCAGTAAAACAAACAATAGGGCAGATGCACCAGCCATGTCACCCTAAGTACTACTTTGTTTCCAGAAGATAGGAGAAATGGGACAAGGTGCTATGTTCTTTGAAGATAGCAGATTATGAATTTTCTTCTGCCTACCAGTGACAATAATCTCTTCCAGATGTTGTTCAGCCCATAATGTGCTATTCAAAAATATGAACTTTCAGTTTATTACAAGAGCCAAATAAGAAATTGAATTTTCCTCACTAATGTGTAATTAAACTAGAGATAAAAGCTAAAAACAAAACAAAACAAAACAAAACAAAACAAAAAACCTCGGTATTCAACATTAAGACTAGACTTATAAAATCAACCCAAAGTTTTAAGGGGTAAAACTTGCTGAATGGAACCCTGATATCTACTTCAGTATGAGCAAAATAATGAGACATTTCATTTCCTTTCCTTTTCCTCCTCCTACTATGCACCATTCTTCTTCAGAAAAATTCCTCTTGGCAATACCACTTTGACACAGTAAATATAGAAGAGAACATAAAGAAAACTGGTATTGTGCCAGAGGATGAATTATTCCCAGCTGGGCTATGTAGTTTCCTGAGAATTCACATTTATATGATTTTATCAATGTGAAGAGTCAATAAGGTGTTTTCATTCTTTAATATAACAGTTCTATGGGGTACACTTCAAACATGACTACGCTGTTGAAGAAATAGGAAAGTAAAGCAAAGAAAATTAAATGATTCTTTATGAACAATGATTTAGTAACTATGAAATCATGAGGAGGGGATTCTCTAACTTCTATGAATGGTATTCTAATTCCTACTTTTTATTATAAAAACATTCCCAATATGGCAACGGGCTCCTTTTAAAATAATTGCTGGGACTATTTACCAAGAAAGAAGTAGAATATGGAAGGAAAGGAGCCCTTTTTGATAAACTAAGAAAAAAAACAGGAAAACTACAAAAGCCACAAATTACCCACGCCTGACACACGACCTAAAAACCAACTAGAGACCTAAAAACAGCTGTGAGGCCCCACTTTAAAGACTTCTAAGCATCAGCCTGAAAGATGCCATTCTACATGTCCAGAAAAACACAGAGGATATTCCAAATATGCAGAGAATGGAGACTGTCATACAGATAACTTCTAGTTAGTGTAAAAAGGGAATTGTTGACCACTCCAAAGAGATGCAGCATTACAAAATCAGGAATGACATTCTGGTAAAATGATATCTGCTAAGAAAAAAAAAGTTTTACTAAACTGATATTACCTGTAAGAATAAGGAGAAGAAGAAACAACCCTACAGGCTCAGTAGTTAAGAGGTTCTAGCCGAGTAAGAATTTCCATGAGGCTTTGGAAGGGAAGCAGCGATAGTATGATTGCACCTTTAAGTCTAACCATAGAGATAAAATAAGCAGGTGGTAAATAGAAATGCTTTATATTCCCAGATTTCCTCATTTTACAATATCTTAGTTTGGGGCCGCAATAGACAAAATGTGTGTGTGTAATCCATCGCAGAACAGTGTGGCTGGAGACGGGGAATTTAAGGGGGGGTCCTCTTTGAAGAACCACTCCAGTTTTTCTGAGCAGTGGAGGTGGAGGTGAGCAGGGTGACGTGCAAAGACTCTTCCTGCTGGGGCCTGAAGGTTTTGAGATGGAGCCTGCTCTGAGATTCATGTTACATGAACTCCTCTCGGCTGGAGTTCATAGCATCACACTGATTTCTTTTGGCTCCAAGCCCACACTGCAGCTGTTTGTACTTATTTGAGGTATGGTGTATTTTGAAACAAAATGAACCAGATTTCCCCTACTGCCTATGTCAGTGCCTGGTATTGAGAAACATTAACTCTTTCATAGCCAGGCTAAGAAGACAAGCAGGGACGCTGGCACAGAGTTGGGATAGGTTCTCCAAAGAAGAAGCAAATTTCAAATGAAGGGCAGACCCTCCATCATTTACTTAGTTTTTGAGCCTTCACTGTTTTGAAATGAATTTCAGTTACATTAACATGAAGTTATACAAAAAAGAAAAATGGAAGAAATAAGCATCATGAATTAAAGTGGGCATGGGAAATATGTGTATCAAAATTGAATACAATTTTGAACTCCCTGGTAACTAAAACAGAAGAGTTGCATATTAACCAGAGAGAGACAGAGACAGAGACAGAGACAGAGACAGAGGAGAGAGAGAGAGAGAGATTCCTTCTAATACTAAATCTTGGTAAGAGTCATCATGAGTCCACAAAACACACAAAAATATTACTGTCATTATTTCTTCTATCAACACTCAGTGAAAGCTAAAGACAAAAAGACTGTGTATTCTTGGATGGTATATCCACCATGAAGTTTAACACCAAACAGAACCAGATTTATCCATAACTTAACCAGAGGTTTTGATTTAGTAGACTCTAGACACCTCTATTTTTAGTCTCCCTAAGTAATTCTGAAGCAAACATCTGATTATATGCCTTTATCTTAAATCAGAATTCTTTAATGATACCTGCATGGGGAACAAATGATTATTATATTCTACATTTATAGCTAATGAGCAATTAATCAGGACACAATGTAAGAGTAGAATAAGCTTTACCAGAAAATATAAAAGCACTGATTCCTTGGGCTATACCCAAACCTGACTGAATCAGCCAGTGAGAACCACAAATCTGAATTTTAACAAAAGTCCAAAGTGAGTCCAGGTTGGAAGTCAGGTGTGCTAACCCCTGTCTTAGACTAGTGATTCTCAAATCATAACATGCCAGAATTCACTGGAGGGTTTTCAAACACAGGGATCCAGGCCCCACCCCATGAGTTTCTGACTCAGTAGGTCTGGGTTGGGGTCAGGAATCTACATTTCCTAACAAGTCCCCAGTGGTTTGGTCCAGGGCCAAAATTTGAGAACCACTACTAGACTATCCGCTTAATATATCAGTGACCTCAAATAGCCTTTGATAGAATAAGAAAGTAGATAATTCAAGACTGAAGTCTCTGATGAGTATCTAAAGTATTCTGTGTTATCAATTTAAAACAGTTTCATGTGTTTTTAATATCCAGAATAAAAAGTAAGGATGACATTTTCTTTAAAAATCCAAAACAAATTATACTTTAATACAAACTGAGAGCCATTTCACCTGTTCAATTAGAAGGACTGACAGCAATCTTCTTAGGAGAGAACCTTTTAATTATTCAACAAACACTAACTAAAACTCTACAAACCATTAAAGAATAAATCCGAGAACACCGTTACCATTTAAAAATCTTGGCCATTGAGAAATAACATACATATACTTAATGAGGTTCCTAAGAACATGTTATTTTTGAATAGTATTTCATCACAATGTGTTTCCACAAGAATCAGACAGCTGTGAAATGTACCTACCGCATCATTATATGAACTGACCTGTAGGATGAAACTATTCAATGCTGTCTATCTGAATGATAGAGGGCACTGCCAAAAGCAACAGCATTAGTTTGGACAAAATCAATAGCAAGCTCTCCTTCAAGAAAAATACTGGCTGACAAGTCTGAGGCTTTCTAAATTATTTTGTATTCATGAGCATAAGATCGTACTATAGCTCAAATAGAAAGGCACTATCCAATTTATATACGGATTTTTTTAAGTTATTAAAGTATAACTTTAAAAGAAGGCAGAGATGTGGACACAAATGGGTTTTATATCATTTACAAAGGGAATTTGATCTGTTGAAAGATAATTTCTATATAGTACATTATTCTCTGGATGGCAGTATCAATCCTAAGAAATATTAAAGTCTAAAATCTTTGAGATCAATTCAACCCAGAGATCTTTCATTAGGAAGAAAAGCTATGCTTAAACTAACAAATCCTGCAAATGAATATAAACTGATTTCTAATTAAGGATGACATCAGCCCAAATTCCCCATTTGCCCTCCCCTAGTTTCCAGATAAAATGCAGATAGAACAACAAAAAGACAAAAATTCAAAATGGCTTTGAAACCAAAAATAATACCCAGTTATTTATAAGAATCTTGAAAAAATATCTACAGGGGATATGAATTTTAATTAAAAGCAATCAGTGGTTATTCAGTGCTTTGCTTACTGAAAAAGAAACCACTAGAAGTAAGAAGAGTCAAACCTGCCCTACTCTATCTCATTTAATAAATACAGGCCAAAGAGAGCAAACAGGAGGGTCACCTGGTGCAGCTCTGCTTTTTCAAAAAAAAAAAAATGTTTCCATCACTTTGAGCTCCTATGATGAATTACCATTAATAATGTGGCTTAAACATTTATTTCTCACAGTTCTGAAGAATGGAAGCCTGAAATTAGGATACCATCAAAATTAGATTCCACTGAGGGTCCCTTTCAAGCACTGTCACCTTCTCACTGTACCCTCCCTCACAAGTGGGAGAGAGTGGAGAGCCCCTGGACTGTCTTTTAGAAGAGCACTAACCCGGTTCAGGAGAGCTCTGCCCTCATGGCCTAGTCAGCTCCCCAGAGCTCCACTTCCTAATACCTTTATGTTGGGGATTAGAATTTTAACATATGATTGGGGAGCCCGCAAATATTAGTCTATAATACCACTGTTTTCCCTTTCTCCTGTCACTTTCAGAAGTTCTATACGACAAAGTTTCTCAGAAATCTAAAAGCACAATAAATAACTCACTGGTTGGTTCATGGCCTTCTGAATATGGAAGAACAGAAGTTTGGCTGCAGAGGATTTGGGTACCAAAAGAATTCTAACATGAAGAATTTCCTTGTCACCAGCCAGGTCCCTGAGAAGCAGCTTGTAACCAAAGGGCGCCACTTTGGTCAGGGGTCTTTTATGGGGAATGGGGCCAGGGTGTTCTCCCATTTCAGCAGTCAGGATGCAGGGTCTGCAGAGGTGGCCATGGGCATCACCTTTGTTAATGGTGCTGGTCACTTACTATATATCAGACTAAGTGGGAAACCCAGGGCTGCAACCCATGATGGGTGCTGTACCATCCCTCCATTGTGTGTTACAGAATGTGGAGCGCCTCTGAATGTGCAGTAGAGCTTGCCCAAAAGAGTAAGGCTTCTGAAACCAGGTAAGAGCTCCAGAGCTAAAAATACTATACAGTTTTAACTCCAAAGTCCAGGCCTCCACTGTCTGATAAGATAGTACGTCACCTAAGTGGAAAGTGCAAAAATAGGACATTTTCATCATCACAAACATTTCTATTAAATAGCACCAAAAAACTGTCTTTAAAAAATGTGAAGTGGAAGAAGGCTTTTCTACGTTAGTATTTCAATTAAAATGAAGATACAATTATCTACAAAATGTAGAGTCCAGAGTTCTGCCATTTTGGAGTCAGAATTACATCTAACAAAATGCACCTAAAATGATATAAAAATTAAGTTGATTACTGTAAACTTATGAATAACTATTTATTGTGTGTTTTCTATTTTTTTAAACAGGTTAAAACCATTCATTGTATGGCATTGATACATATACATAACACATCTTAATTCCTCCTCTTCGCTCCCTTCCCTCTCTTCTCCCTCCATCTCTTGATCCCCTAGCCCTTTTAAAAAGAGTAATATCCCTAATTTCTATATCTATCTTTTATTTGTAGTTTGGGTTTCTCATATAAGAGAAACCATATGATATTTAAATTTGTGTGTCTGACTAATTTCAGTTAACTTGATGGTCCCAAGGGGTACATATTTTCCCACAAATGACTCAGGTTAATCTTTTTTTAATGGCAGAGTACTGCTGTATTGTATACAAAGAACACATTTTACTTACCCTCTCATCTAGTTATGAACATATAGACCACTTACAAGATTTAGCTACCATGAACTGGTGTACTATAAACATGGGTATGAATGAGTGCTGTAATATGACATCTCAGACTCTTTGAGGAAGACATCTAGAAGGAGAATATCTGGGTCAAATGGAACTTCTGGTTTCAGTTTTTTGGAGACTCTACTGATTTCCAAAATGGTTGAACTAGTTTATATTTCCACCAACAGTGTAAAAGGGTTCCTTTTCCCCCAGTCTCAACAGCATCTGTTTTTATTTTTTGATATCTTTACAACTGCAAAGAAGGGGGCAAAAGATGGATAAAAGGGGAAGGAAGGAAGGAAAGAAGGAAGGAAGGAAGGGAGGGAGGGAGGGAGGGAGGAAGGAAGGAAGGAAGGAAGGAAGGAAGGAAGGAAGGAGAAAGAGAATGAAATAAAGGAATTAAAATGCATTATGTACATGTACCAATTCCCAACAAGGAATGTTATCATTATGTACTACAAACATGTACTAATAAAAGATGTGAAAAAGAAAAATAAAAAAATATTTAAAATATGTGAAAACCAAACAAACACAAGTTATGAGTTATTTATTTTTATTTTAAAAAGAATAAAACCAAACCAAACAAAACAAAACAAAACAGAACAAAGCCAATCAAAACAAATTATGAAAGTGATACAGAACCTCAAAACAACACAATAGGAAATCAACAATGGCTACCATAGTGCCTCCTGTCATTTTCAAAACAGCCACTCATTCCAACAGATATAACCAAAGGGACAAGTTACTTAGCAAAAGAATTTTTATGCATGTTAATAATAACAAGAATTCCATTATTAGCCCTGCTATTCAACACAATTCTGGACAGACAGACTAGTTTATTCATTCATTAATATATGACAACAATAAATAACATTAAAGGAATGGAAATGAAAAGACAAACATGTCCTATCTGCAATCAAAATAATTACATGTATTCAAAATCCAAAAGAGTCTACAGACAAACTTGATCCTAAATTTCAAATGAAAATGCTAAGTACCAAAATAGCCAAGACAAATGTAAAGAACAGAAGGACAGGGCATGACCTGCTAGAGACCACGGCTTGTGTAAAAAGCCTTGTAATGGAAGTGATACGGTATTTGTTTAGAACTATATATACAGCAATGCACAAAGTGTCGACAAATAATCTCACAAATATGACAGAAATGACATAATATTGGAAATATACTAAAAAGATTCTCAGGTAAAAGTAAAAATAGATATGCCTGACCTCCACACTACATCATACACAGAAACAATATCCAAGTGATTTATAAATCTAAACATGATCAACTGGCCTAGGAATATCCCAAGATCATGCCTATCTCTTCTTTCCTCCTAAATTCATTTCTGACCACTTCCACCATCATTCTGCATTAAAAATGCCATGCAGCAAATCCTGCATATTATTTCTTGAAATGATACAGAAACAAGAAATAAAAGTTGATCATACTTGAAGATCTCTTGGACAACCACTGGACTCCTTCTACTCCAAAGACAGACATGGAAAGTTCCTGAGTCAGCAGACAGATAAAAACCCTATTCAGAATTCTGTTTAAAAAATAAGCTATGTAACTATTCAAAGATGATGTGAACAGATGACTTTGGCTAGAAACACATAAAAACTCATGAAAGCAGCTATAAATTTTTAATATATGCTAAGCTTCTTTAGAAATTATATACTTTAAATAGGAATATTAGTTTTTAAGTTTTGTCTTAAATTTCTTTTGTTTTGTAGCTCATTTTATAATAATACTGATATTTCAGCTGATTAACAATTAAAACAACTATGGCAGGAGTATTCAATTCCAGAGGCAATTTAAATATGGCCACTAATAAAATACAAATTATCACAATAGTTTATTTTTATTTAAAAATCAATTATTATAATTATCAATTATACTTTCTTTGTGAAATGAATTTCCTTGAGAAAATGATTTTTAAACTCACTTCTAAACTACTAATCTGTATATTAACTAATATATCACAGTAACATGTATATGTACATATACACATTTTAGCAAGCTTGGAGAAAAATAATCATTTAATTTTATCACACAGTATTCATGAAGTGCTAAATTTCATCACACATAAAAAGAAAGGAAAGAAAAAACACAGCAGAAGTATGACCCAATATGAGAACAAATTTCTGAAAAAACTTCTCTTTAAAACTGGGAAAATTGTCACACAATGTAAACTAATAATGGGGATGAACATGCTGCAAGGTTCATCACTTTTTGAGGGCTAGATGTATTACCTTAATCCTAAACCAAAGTGGGATAAAGCGGGGAACTTAAAACCACAAGGTAATGCTGGGATTTTTCGTCATTAGGTTAATAGAATAGAGCAATTATAACTGTCCATAAAATTGGGTCAGGCTCCAAAAAGATGACCACCCAAAGTTTAAAGCACTGTGGATGAGTGACTTCTTTCTAAAATCATAAATGCTGCTTCCAGGAAGCCTAATTTGCATACCCAGATGAGGAACTCCTGGAATGCAGGCAGGTCATCAAAAGTCCATTTAGAATAGGAATCCCTTGGTCATGAAGAGTCAACAGCAAAATATTTAGATCACAGAAATTCAGTCTCAAGCAGAGAAGGAAGGATTAGTGCTGCCCAATCGTAGGAATTCAGTGGGCAAGCCAAAACACTCCAAGCTAAGTGTAGGTGCATTTTACATCATTAAAAAAGGGATGGCATGAGTGAAACCATGAGAATTGCACTGAATCATCCTGTAATGCATCCTCTGGGTATTCCACAGGTAACTGTCTTAATAGAAGAAACCACAAACCAAAATAGAAGACCATCACTGCTGCTAAGAAAGAGTTTTCCTACTTGGCAGGAAAGTCTCTTTCTCTTTGGAGGGAGAAAGCTAGGTAAAGTGAGCTCTCTTTGAGATTCAGAGACTAAACATGGTGGCAGCAATCACAGAATGAATACACTTACCCACTGCCAATACAATGAAGAAGAGTCAGAAGATTCCTCTTTCTCAGGAACACCATCTGTGTAGTGGTTGACTGTGTCAACTTGATAAGTTTAGAAGCTTAACTAAATCAGCTCAACAATTCTACACCCTAGCATGTAGAGGACCTGCCCTAGGGTGGCTCTCTGCATTCTAGGGTATAGAGGATCCACCCTAGGGCAGCTCATCACCTGCACGGTATAAAAGGGAAATGAGGAAGGATGGACTGGCTACTGTTCTTCAGAGGAGCTCCAGCTTTTGCTTTCAACTTGGACATCATCCATTGGTCTCCTGATATAGACTTGCACAGGACACTGCAACTTGGACTGAAACCTTCAGCCTCCAATGTGAAGACACCCTCTGCATGCTTCCTTATCCAACTCTGTGGCTGACCTTTGTAAGCTAATCTTGTAATATCTTGTTTGTTTATGTGTCTTGTGTTATATCTGTTTCTCTAATAAAACCCTGACTGGTACACCATCCCACAGAGCTGGAGCATGAAAATCAACAGCAGTTCTGTGGAAGGTGAGATACTGGATCTCATACCTTAGGAATTCTCTCCCAAAACCTTTGACTGTATCTCATGTTTATGTGGCTTACATGGACAAGAATGTAATGGAAAGAAGAATTAGGCTAAACAGCTATAACTCAAAGTAACTTTATTTATATAACCTTTGACCATTGTTTCAACAGACATGATTTTCATATACTCTTAGTAGTATCAGAGACATGTTTACTATTTCAGTTAAATTCATCCCAATAATTCAGACTTATGGGAAAACATCCAACTAATTGTTCTCTGAAAACATAATCACCAGTATGATGCCATAAGGAGTTATTGTAATTTTTTGTGCCCATAAACATCTATAAAATGCTTGTGTCAAAAATCAGGATCTTCCAATGGTAGTCACAGTCACCAATTCTGGCCAAAATTGACTTTCTTTTTTTTTTTTTTTTAACCAGAGATCGAACTCATGACTGTGTGCCTGCAAGGCAGGCACTTTTGCCGCTGAAATTATTAAATATTCTTTTTTCCATGACTTCAGCTTTGGTCTCTCCTCCTTTTCATCTTTCAGAATATAGACATGCTAAAAAAAACAGTTAAAAAAATGAAAACTACATACCAAGGATATAGTTCAGGGGCACAGGTGCCTGCTTGGCAAGTACAGGGTACTGAGTTTGATTTCCCCATACCTCCCCTCCAAAAAAACTCCCTTGATCTCAACTTTTTCTTCCTCCTCTCCTTACCCCCCCCCACATCCTCTATTGAGATGCTACTATTATAGAAGAAATTGTGTTTGTTTTGCATCCTTACAAAACACACCATAGTTTCTGTACCCACTCCTCAAATCTTTGAGATAAAGATCACTTTCTTTGGCCAGGGATATAACTCAGTGGCACAAGTGCCTGCCTGGCAAGTGTAAGGTCCTGAGTTTATTCCTGGTATTAAAAAAAAAAAAATCACTTTCCTCTAAAACAAGAACATTTCTCTAACCTTATCTTACTCAGCCTATTAGTGGCATGGTACATTAATAATTACTCTGTTTTTAATCCTGTCCTAGTCATGACACCACATTCCCTTGATTTTTATACTAGCTCCATTAGCTCCTTCTCAAGCATCTTTTTAGGATCCTCTTTCTTCAAGTGACTGAGAAAGGTTGGTCCACCCATGACTTCTTGTCTTGGTCTTTTATAGTTTATTTCTGATCACTGTCACTAGGCCTGTCTTAACCTCATCACTGAATTCCACAGGCACTTATAAGTTAGTGAGTCTCAAATATGCATCTCCATTTCCAAACATACTCCAATATTCCAACTGACCTGGATAGCACTTAAGGAGCTCAAATTTAAAGATATCTCAAATTCAACTCCTTACTTTTCTACACTGAGTGTATTATAAAGTCCTGCTGATGTACTTTTCAATAGATTCCAATCTATTATCTCTCTTCAAACCCTATTGTCTCTTTCTTAGTTCAGGGCACCTCCCTTGGACAATTGCAAAGGTGCCATCTCTACTCTTATTTCACTTTTCTGTCCCCTCCAGCTTAACTTCCCATGACCATCTAACAAAACTGTGAAAATCCTTTCCATTGTCAAGAATTAGGAAGGAAGAGGTAAACTCCAGATTCCTGTGCATAATCTTTAAGACCTCCCTTGATCTGGCCTCTGCCTCATTCACCAACAAATTCTTCCCTAATTTACCAACAAAACTACTTGGAGTTTCTAGAAAACATTATGCCATTTCATGTCTGATATTCTATTTTCACTGAGTAAAGTGCAATCTTAAAATGAATCTCTCACAAGACACAAAATGAACTCTTCTAAGACACAGCTGAAGTCTTAGAAATCTCTTTCATGAGTGCCACACTCATGATCCGCAAGCGTAGGCTATGTATTCTTATGTGCTGTCACCCCTGCAACTTTGTACATAAGTGATAACAGCCATCATACTAAACTCTATTCATTTGTAAAGTAATTACTGGACTTTGAGCTTCTTGATAAATTCAGCATCTTTTTTTTTTTTTATCTTACTGCTCAGTGAACCCGCATGTCAACAGTGAGCAATCAAAGTTTGTTGAATAACAAAAGCAGGCATGACCTATGAGAATAAGAAATGAACTAAAAGATTGGCTTAACCCAAAGCATGAGTATTTGAACACAACTTAACTATTTCCTGACCAGTGAACATCCATCGATCCTGGCATGCAAAAGGCCACATCACACAAGACACAAAGTGTAGGTGATGGTGTACCTTGCTTTCTCAAGTTACAGCAAATCCTGACAGTACAAGTCTTCCTAGTGAATCCCACACATTCCTTTCCCAAAGATCATTAAGAAGAAAAAGAAACACATACCAGTTGGTAGGAAGACAACTCCAAAAAGGATCAACATGTGATAGGTATAATACCAATTCCCCATAAGTATATATATACTATGTATCACAAACATATACTATGTTTAAAAAAAGGTTAAGCATTATCATTAACCCATTCCCTTAGCACATCCCCTAAATTATCCCTTCTTTCTTCCTTCACTCTTACTTGCATTTTCATCATGGATTTTACTGTTATCTGTATAAACATCTACATTACCCATTCCATGTTATGGCAATTCCATTTTCAAAAGCAGACCAACTCAATAGACACACAAAACCAAAATAATCTGGCTTTATTCAAATCACATCTCCCAGTAGGTACACAGGCAAGCAACTCAAACTCAGAGTGCTATACGGTGAGATAAAATCTTTCTATTACATAAAGAGATTTTATGCATTATGATTAGACATGAAAAATAAAGTCTTAAGAGACCTGAAAGGAAATATGAATGAATATTTATATAGTCCTTGAATGAACGGGGACTATTTTAGCATAAGGTCAAAACAAAAAATCATAAAACATTGATAAAGGTAACATTTAACACTTCACATTTCAAGAAAAAAATGCACAAATGGAAAAATTTTTTATATCACATAATAAAATCTTTGTATATTAAGTTTTAAAAACAAAAACTATATAACTTTATAGCTTTCAGAAAAAACCAAAAATGAGTCTCCTTTAGAAAAATAATAATCACGAACAGAAAATTTGTAAGAGAAATAAAAACGGTCAATGAACATAAGAAAAATTTTGCTTAACCCTTTAATCGGGGAAACACAACTTTTAACAATAGCATGTCACTTCCCTCAACATGTTCATCTTTTTCTAAATGTATAGTACCTGTTTGAGAGATTGTTCTACTCTGAGTACTGTGACTGAGGGCCACAATGTGAAGCAGCCATCTGATTTCTTCAGGATGACTATGGCAATATTCAAAACAAACAGTCAAGAGCCAGGTATGATCGTGCACACTATAATCCCTGTACTCTAGGAGGAAGAGGCAGGAGGATCACCAAGTTATAGCCTAGCCTGGGCAACTCACCAGTTTATAAGACCCTGTCTCAAAATGTTTGAAAAGGGCTGGGAATGTTGCTATAATGTGAAGACCCTTGTTAAATCCCCAGCACCATTAAAGAAACAAACAACAACAACAAAACCAGACAAGCATACCCTTTGACCTAGTAACTCTGCTCAAAGATATTTACTGTAGGGAGATAAAAAGCAATTTATAAGAAGATATCTCTATGAAGGCATCTACTGAAAATATGTTTATAATAGTGAAATTAAAAGCTAATATTAAATTCCAAAGAAGGGTATTACTTCAATAAGCAATATACTGAAAAGATATTATGTGTCCTGCCACACTGTAGACTTCTCTTCCATGAATACTAAGGACCAAACATCCTGAAAACTCTTCCAGCACAAAAGTATCTATAACTGCTGGTTGTGTATATGCAAACACAAACATATATGCACAGTTCCTACTTTTGCAAATGTCTGGCCAAGTTAGCAAAATAATGAATCTCCCAAGAAAAATATGGAAAAATATACTAAGAAATCAGTGGAGGGTAGAGTATTGAACTGGCCAGTGGCAATACCCCAATCCCAGGTAACTGAATTTTGGTGTTTACACAGGCAGAAATCAGAAGGAAAGTAGAAGTCAAATCAAAGATCCCTGCAACAAGATAAGAAGTCAACAGGTAAATTAGGGGGAAAATACTGATCCATGTCACATAAGGAGATGGTACAGAAAGTGGTAAGAAAAAGACTCCCCTGAGAATTTATATTTAGATACCTACCAGCAATAAATTAGGGGCCTGAATTCATATCACATGTATGGACACCCAAAAATCTCAAAGTGAGCATTTAAACTGATGTATACAGGGCTGAGGACATTCTATAAAGGGTGATATACCTTAAAATATGAAAGATTTTAAAAACTCAAGAGTTTCTAGAAATGATAAACACAGTATTTCAAATAAGACACTCAACTGGTAAATAATACAGCAGATGAAGTGAAACTATAGAAACCATTAGTAAACCAGACCACTGTTGCAAAGAAATTACTCTGGACATAGTCATACACACTTGTAATCCCAGCACTCTGGGGGCTGAGGCAGGAGGACTGCTGAGAGAAGCCAGCTTGGTCTATATGGTGAGACTCTGTCTCAAAAACATTAAAGAAAAAAAAAAAGAAATTACATAGGATAGAGAACAGGGACACAGAGAGGAAATTTAAAAAGTGAGATTCAGAGGCATAGTGGGAAAGTCTTATAAACATCTAAATGAAGATCTGTAACTAAATAACCAAGAGAAGTAAAGAAATAATATGTTAAAGCACCCCAGAATTAGTGGTAGATGGATTCTAAAAACAGAAAGATCAAATGTTCTTAAAATTCACATCAAATTTTATACCACTTGTATTGACATAAAATATTTGACTATTCCCAAGTATAAATGTATACTTAGGACCAGTATATACTTGTGTCATTTTTTTCATTTTTAAAAAGCATGGATTTACATTATATATATACCAATGTATACATTGGTATACATTGTACATAATTAACAAAAATTGTTTGGTTTGAGTGGTAATATTTTAGACCTTTTCTTTTATGCTTTTTATATTTTATAATAGTTCTGAATTATATATAAATTATCTTTTTCTTTTCTTTTGCAGTCAAGGTCTCACATATGTTAGGCAAGAACTCTAACATTGAGCCACACTCCAGGCCCATGAATCATTTTTAGCATAGAAAAGTTTGTATGATAATTAATAAATTAGTGTACTCTGTCTCTATGTGTGTGTGTATTACATATACACTGTATATACACACAGTATATATACATATACATATATATACATACACACACACACAAACATGCAAAGAGACCAAAAATATTAATAGCTAACATTTCTAGTTTGTGAGTATTTGGGTTATTTTTTTCTGTACTTAAAAATACAAGCTTATTATGAATGTTAAGTTATTATATGATTTGAAATGTTTATGCTTTAGAACTTTTCATTTATTCCCTTATTTATAAGTTTGCATTTTATACATTTTCATTTGTCATTTTATCAGTAAGAAAAAAGATATAAAAGCAGGTGAGTACAGACATTGGTACATAGTAAATTATGGGGAACACTTTGTGCAAAAAAAAATCCATTTTCAGATAGTCAAAACTGAAAGCAAATGTGCAGTGTGTTCACAGACTTCTATGCAATGCATTCAAAGACTTACTATGTTATGAGAAAGCTACACATTTAAGTACCAGAACTTAACACAGAATAAAAGTGCACACAGATGTCATTTAAAAATCTGTAGAAGGACAACAGGCAAAAATTACAGATGAAGTGAAGAGTGGCTGTGCCTGGTGTCCTTGTTTCCTTCTTGCATTAATATCTGGGGAAGCATAGAATAAGAGGACTAGTCGGGGTTTCTGGATGTTGACACACATCTGGCCTCAATTTTGATTCTTGGGAGCCTGGGCTATGGAAGCAAGAGGACCAGGAAAGTAAGACAGGAACCAAAACCATCTATCTTAAAGCACATTAAAATTTATGATCACTGAAAATCACAGGGGAAAAGTTAAAATTTACTATATCTTTTGGGATAATAGAAAAGAACCAAGAGACCAAAAAAGGGGACAAAACTGTTAATGTTCAATTGCTACCACTTCTCTCCTTAATGATATCAAACCCACATCAGACACATGGGTTTGTTCTTTGTTTTTGTTTTTGTTTTTGTTTTTAGTACAATATCCGTGAGCTGGAAACCACAGATTTTAATCTGTAATTTACTCAGGAATAAAAATTCAGATCATAGGCAACACACTTCCAAACCCCACACTGCCTAGTTTAATTTTCATAAACTATCATGACTTTCCCTCTCCTTGCAGAAAGAGACCTCTGAAGGCAGGCCCTAGACAAAGAACAAGAATACAAATAATAGGAGAAGACTGAATTCACTGTATCAAGTGTCCCTCTGATCTTTAAAGGAGTGATTTTGCAGGACTTTCCAAACTCACAGCAGACACAATATAAAAACATCAGATCATCAAAGACAGTTCAAGAGACAGCTTCACTTCTAGAAACATTGCAAACCAAAACTTAAGAGCTTCTACACCTGCAAATAATAAACTTCAAAGGCAATTCAAAACTATCACAGCATTTATCATTTGTGTGTATACATGTGTTGGTTGGTGTGTATCTGTGTTTGGTTTTAATAATCAATCAACCAACTACAGTTTAGTCTTTTTTCAGTATTGGATATTTGGAGAGTGTCCTAGAACTAATTTACACACAACATTCATAAAGTTTACAGCAGCTCATGATTGGAAGGAAATTTCCCAGGTTATATCTAAATCCCTTTCTTATCCAATTCTTTAATCTCTGCAATATCTCTGTTCTGCAGTATCTGGCAGGTCACTTCAATAACAGGAAGCGCTTTAGCTTCCAAGGCCAGCCAGGAAGTCCTTGAGCAAGTCACATGCTACAAATTCTCTTTTCAATGTAGTTTCAATCAATCCCATTAAGGGGACCCAGAAACTCTTGCATAACTGTACTGAATTCATCATACACTATGAGATTTATAAGCCAGTGAAGACAGAGAAGTGATCAGCTGTTTCTTTTCTTCCTTTCTCATTATTATTTCAAAGACTCTTTACAACTCCTTTCCACTAGTCACAGAGAACACTACAGCTTTCTATTACCAAAGGATGGCAGCTAAAATACAGACTACAGTGAAACCAACATTTCCCTTGCTTAAATTTTAGTTTTGAGACAGAGAACACATTGTAATGAAATAAAGTCTACAGGTTTATGTAATGACCATTTCAAATAGATCTGACTTCGAAAATATTGCTACTTTTATGATATGGAAAATCATAAAAACTGAATTTCTCACAATCACTGTTTTCTGAAGAAAATGACCAACTAGTAGTTTGCTAAAAGCATGTTGTTCCAGAGCCTTCCCAGACTGAATTAGATCCACATGAGCAGATATGGCTCACCATTTTAAATATGTGCCTCTCAGGTGATTCTAAGGCACGGTAAACATTGAGAATTGATGCTTAAGCTATTGCTTGCTAAACTCCTACTGCATTAAACACAAGCATACATATGCCCATGTGCATGAACACACACTCCATTTCCTGGGTGTCCAAAAAGGCAGAAGCAATCCAATGGTTACAACTGATGACACAGCTGAGATCAGAATGGGGCACTGATAATCACATCTTCTTATTTCTGTCCAAACTTGTCTTCTGAAGAAGAGGATGTGATTGTGATTGTTGTAGAATGAGAAGAGAGACTGTGTCAGAGACAGCTGAAGCTCAAGAAAAATCAGCTGAAGTAATCATTCACTTACACTTGATCCTTCGAGATAGGTGCTAAGATAAACAGAGAACATGTCTAACCTGAAGGACATTGCCGAGAGAAAAGAGAGGAAAGAGAGTCAAAAGGAAGAGGAAGGAAACTTCAAGCAACAGAAAGGAGAATTCCCAGAAGTGTACAGGGCAAAGCAGTGGATTCAGCCTCAGCCAGGAGCTTTAGGAAAGTTCTAACATGTCACTGTCAGAAGTTCAATTTTTACATTTTCTTGTATCAGTACTAAGCTTTACGAGATTTCCCAGTTTTCCCAAAGAGCAAATTCAAAACTGAGATAGCTGATATCTGTATTTGCTATACTGGAAACACCACCAACAACAACAAAAAATTCCCCTAAGGATCATTTTTTATATTCCAGGTGAGAACTGCATTTATCTCCTCATATAACAAGCAAACATTCAAATATGAATGCAAAATATACTCCTATAATCACTTCTGGTGGTTTTGTTGAGGAGGGTGCAATTCTAATATTAAAAACTATACTTAAATCAAGTTCCAAATACAGATACAAACTGCAGTCAAAACATCCTACCACAAAAGTAACTCTGAAAATGTCCAGGACCTACCAATCCACAATAAAGAGGTTAAACGCCAAACCCCAAATGGTAAATGTAGTAACCATGACCCTTACTATGTGGTAAAAGATAAATCCAATTAATGTGACCTTAAAAAGAACTTAAGCAACTCCGCTCCTTCCTGTACTAATTGTCAATTATGGGTCTCAGAAGCCAGCTGTGTGGTAGAGCTAGCAACAGACAGAAAAGCATTTTCTGACTAAGGTACTCACTTCTTGACCCTGGATGACTCTATGAAGTATGCATTAATGGATTCCCAAGGCATTTAAAGAGGCCATAATCTGTCAAACATTTACAATTATAAGAGGATCAATAAAAATGGGCTTGCTCAGTGGTTATTTTCCAGATTGCTCTATTCTTCTGACTAAAAGCAAGTGTATTAGTGGGGAGGAAAGAGCACTGATCCAAAAAAATGACATTGTGTTAAATCATGAGCTGGAAGAGATATTCAAAATTGTTTAGTAAATCACCCCCACCCACCCTTCGTCTTTCTCCACCAAACAACTCAGTCAACCAGCAAGTTGCTATCAAGGGCAATTTCAACACATCTAACAGTCCAACCTCTTAGTTACTTCCTCAGCTGACTATTCCACTTAGCTCCTCATCACCCAGAAAGAACTACCCGGTGACACTTCAACCTCCTCCCCTTTCCTAACTGGGAAAGTACATCCCTACAGCTGTTTGCACTCACATACACTAAACTTGCCCTGGGACATCAAATAATCCAGCTTCCTGCCCCTCCCCCATGCCTCCCTCTTCCTCAGCTGTATCCAACCCCAGTTCTCCAACCTAAGCACCTCAGTCAGCCCTGAGCTCCCCTCCCACCAACCAGCTCCCTCCCACATGCCTTTCGGCCAATCTGCCTGTGGCCACCTCTACATCCTGATGGACCTCCAAGCTGCCTGTTCTCTCCCATTCATAGAGAAAATTTAAAAACAAAGTACAATTGTGTCGCTATTCATCAGAGCATTCTAATCTTCCTTGAGTCCACAATAGCAGTCATGAATGCTGCTATTTGTCTCTGCTGTCTTCCATTCCTCACGTCATCTCTTCCCTCAAAGAAAATCCATAGTTTGCACATCTATCATGGAGAAGTCAGTTGGTGTCAGGCAAGAAGCTCCTCAAAGCTCCAGCCTTTGCCTCTTATTCTGCTTCCTTCTTTTCTTTCCTTTTCTTTCCTTTTCTTTTCTTTTTGGGGGCACCATGGACTGAACCTAGGGCCTTTGCACTTATATATATTCCCAGCCCTTTTTTTCATTTTTGTTATTAGACTGAGTTTTGCTGAGTCACTAAGTTCCTCATAATGGGCTCACACTTGTGATCCTCCTGCCCCAGTCACCCACAGTGCTGAGTTTACAGGCAGCATCACAAAACCCACCTCCCTCTTACTCTCCTTTACCTCCCACCACTTAATGATCTGAGCTGTTCTTCCAGATGTCTTTGGTGGCTCACATACCACACTCACCCTAAGCCAGTCCTCTCAAACCTGGACATACACTGGAACAGGCGCTTGTGCTGGCCTCTCTCAAATGCTGAGTCAAACTGTCTAACTGAGGCCCCTGAATATGTTACATTTTAAGAGCTCCCGAACCCCAAGTCATTCATAAAATAAGCTAAAGTTGGCTATTACTGGCCAAGACAACCTTTCCATTCCTATGATTTTAAATACCAAATCTGAAGCTCTTTTCACTGCCATATTCTCACTTATCTACATTTTAGAGTCACCTCTTTGCATATCCCTTAGGCACTTCAAACTCAACATGTATCAGATTCCTCATCCTTCCTGTTATAGGCTAAACTGTATGCTCCACAAATTCCTATGTTGAAGTCCTAACTCCTGGTGTTTCCAAATGCGACCACAATCCTTAGGGAAGACATCGATCCTTTGAGAAGATAAAATAAGATCCATCAGTGTTAGCCCTAATCAATATAACTGATGTACTGTAAAAAGAGAAATCTGGGCCTAGACTCATACAGAGAAAAGACCATGTGAAGAGACAGAGAGATGATCACCTACCAGGCAAAGAAAGCGGCTTCAGAAAAAAATGCACCTTGCCAATCTCAGACCTGCAATTTCCAGAACTGTTATTTAAGTCACCCCATCTCTAGCACTTCATGGTGGCTTTAACAAACTAATATACTTCTCATGGCTCTGAAACACTATTTATCTACCATTATGTCTCCCTTCCCCTTACCAACAACATCTATTTCATCACTAAGTTGTATTCTTCCTCCTAAAGATCTTTCATAGCTTCCTTATTCCATCTAAAACTACTGTCATTGCCTTAATCCTATGATTTCATTTACATGAAAACCTGGAACTCACAGAAGTAGAAAGTAAAATGATGGTTACTGGGGGGCTTGGAGATTGGGGAGAGAGAGAATGGGGAGTTGTTGATTGAAACACACAAAGTTTCAGATAGGAGAAAAAGATGTTGAGATCCATCCCTCAGTAGGATGACTACAGCGACTACAACAATAGTGTAATGTGTATTTCAAGTACGACAGTAAGTTTCAAATGTCCCACCATTAAAAAAGATAGGTAAAGGAGGTGATGGATACGTTAGCTTCCTTGGGCGAATCATTTTGTACTGTATCCATATGTATATACACATATATATACATCATCATACTGTATCCCAAAATTGTGTATAATTATAATTTGCTAATCAAAAATAATAAAAAGAAAAAACAACCATCTTAATAAACGCAGAAAAAGTCTATAAATAATCAGCCTCCCCTCCCATGTCTTTCACTGAGTCAGGGAATCAGAGATCACATAGAATTCCACACGGTAACCAGGGACCCCAGGGGGAGATCAGCAAACCTCTTCCTTGCTTCCTAACCCAAAGTTCAGTGAAAGACAACAATAAATTGTTATTTTAAATTATTTGATTTTGGAATTTAAAACAGCAATAGTTAACTAGAATCATATACTATGGATAGTGCTCAGTAATTATGGGTGTTTTTTTCAGTTGGTTGAATTTTTCTATGACACTGATCATAATATTCTCACAACTACTTCCTGCCTTAGCTGTAACCCCTGTCACTTGTTAAACTGCAGCGCTTACAGTCTGCTCTGAGCTCCCTAACACATAATACAGATCCACAAAATTATCTTCGTACATGTACGTTTCTCTTTCTACCCTCCCTTGTCCAAATTCTATAGCCACCTCCACCTTCACATTCAGCCAGGTCCAGCCTCAAAATCGCCTTCTAGGGAAGCTTTTCATGACACAGATTAATCACTGCCTTTTGGTGTTCCCTCTGAAACTTCCACATTGTATAATGTGACCATACATTGGCAGGTATCACAAATGTAATTACCCACAAGAACCAGTCAGGTATCACAAATACACAAAGTGCTTATAGTGAAAACAAATTTGAAACCATGTTTTAAATTTAAACTATCCAATAATGCCTGCCTGTCTGTTACCTTTTAAAACCTTGACCTGAATAAGATGCATGCAAAGCTGAATTCACTTAGTACTAGACTACCTATTTTGCAAATGCTGGCCAAAGTCATAAAACGTCAGGACCTTCATTTCTCTTCTAGTCTCTGAAGTGAAAAGACTCCCAAACGTATGTGGACCCTCATATATGCAATACAGCGGAGCTGACAGTTAAGCACACAGATTCACACTAACTACACGGAAAGGATGCCATGTTTTAGTTTCATAGCCTTGAACTTCCTGCTACCTAGTAGTTATCAAAAATATTCTCTTGTATGAGGTAGTATTCCTAGGTAATATCATCAAAGATGTCTAGTCTGCCAGTCTACATGGACTGTGGAATGTCTGTCTATCCTTGGGCAAAGCCAATGGAATCTACATGCTTGAACTGTCTTGATTTGGCTCTCACAGAATTACTTTTTCTGAGATAAGCTTTGGCACTGTGCCACAGACTTGCACTAACATTATTGATCTGAGCATGGTGGCATATGCCTCCAATCCCAGCATTTGGGAGACTGAGGCAGAAGGATCATCATGAGTTTGAGGTTAGCGTCAGCTACATAGTGAGTTCAAGGCCAACCTGAATTATACCAGGAGACCTTGTCTCAAAAAATAAATAAATAAATAAAAATAATTTTTAAAGTAACATTTTTAAAGCTCCACCATTACATTCATTGTAGTGACTATATTTGGAGACACTGTTCACTACTTTAAAATACACAATCGTTATGTACTGCAAACATGAACTAATAAATATTTTAAACATTTAAAAATAGAAAATTTTAAAAACATTTAAAGTTTTTAAAAAACTGAAAAATCACAAATGAAATCCTCTCTCCTCCCAGCACTGTGAAGAGTCATCCCCTCCTCCCCTTCCCCCTTAATCCTTATCCTGGTGGGCTCCCTGAGTCACACAACTAGCTGTGTCCCGCCACCATGTCAACTGCTTGAAAGGGTAGTGAAGTGTTTGGCTCCTTGCCAATACATGGCCAAGACCCTGAGATGGACCCTCAGTCTCTCCTTAAACTTAAATTCTCAGTTCCTCTTTCCCCATTTCCTTCCTAAGCTTATTAAATTTCTTCATATTCTGAAGAAAAACACACATGCAACAAACTTCTAACACTGTATTGCACAGTATTTTCATTCATTTCTCTCCTCTATTATTTTTGAGTTTTCTGAAGACAGACCTGCATGTTACTCATCTTGCATCTCCAGGATCTAACAAGCAATCGTTAGTGAGATGTCAAATTTCATTGCATTTTATGCGACTACTTCTAGTAATGGATAAAATAAAAAATTAACTACCACTTAAGGAAGCTCATTCTATTTCCCCCTAAACATCAAAGTGGTCCCTGGCTAAGATACAACAGCAGCTAAAGAAAATAAAGTTTATGGGAACTCGTGTGAAAAATGTACACTAAACAAGTGGAAATTGAAATACACTTTAATTATGACTTATTAATTGTCCTTTTTGAGGGTACCTGTGTCACTTTCTGGTAATTAACCATCATTTCACAGGAGCATACTCACCAGGAATACTCTCCCACTAACTAATAGATGAATGCAGCCAAAAAGCAAACTTTTCATATTAAAGTCAATGCATTCAAAGAGTATAGTACCAAGGGACCCCTGGGAGCAGATGTTCTAAGTCAGAACCAAAAGTGTAGGTGACATAAGGAAATTAGCACAGCATAAAGAACATCGCCAGTGAAGTTAGCCACCTTCAGTTAAGATCACCCAGGACCAATTATCACTAAAACATGCTCCAAACATTTCCATGTTTTGTAAATCCACATTTCATTCATTCTGATTTCTATCTTGAAATTTTTCTCAAACCCTGCTGTATGAAATGTGAAGTGGTATCACTGTTGGGGAAATAAATTTCATCATGTCTGTCCCTAGCCACAAAAATCCCTGCAGTTTGAGGTAACAAATTCTGTTATGGAAACCCACTCTAAAGAAATTCCGAAAAGGCCATGCACACAATATTGTTCACGGCAGCTCCAGAATGGGATGAAAGTCACCTCTAGGTATGACACACCATTAGGAGAAAAGACAGGGTACTGTGCCTAGCAGGATTTTAACTAGATAAATTGCACAGAAAAAATATTTTTAAAAAACATCCAATAAGCTTCACAATGGCTATCTTTAGGTGGGGATTATAGCTAATTCTTATGTTTTTGTTTTCCTCAATGAATATATATTTTTTTAAGTTAAAAAAGTGAACCTTTTTAAAGTTTACTTAAAAACCAAAAGACTGCTGGGCATGGCGTTGCATGTCTAAATCCCAGCTTCCTGGGAGTCTAATGTAGGAAGACTTTAAGTCAGCCTGTGCAAAGCCAGCCTGGACAGAGACAGAGACAGAGACATTTGTACAACATACAGAAACACAGAGAAACAGAGACACAAAGACAAAGATAGAGACAAAGAGATAGAGAAAGAGAATGCCCAAAAAAAATCAAACAATCACTTTCAAATTAGTGATTTCATTCTTAGATAACCTAGAAAAATTATATGGAAAGCTATAGATGCAATATTTTTTAAGATAGCAATGATATAAGAAATAAAACTCAATTTTCAAAAATACTACAATAGTTAAATGAACAGTTTGACAACTTAATGGATTATTACCAAGCCACTAAAAATATGATTCCAAATATGCTGCCATTAAAAAAATGACTTGCAGAAACAAAAACATACATTTGTTACTAAGTAGGCTATAAAACAGACTGTAATGAAAACACACCATAAAACCAACATGATTAAATGAAAACATTATTCATTGGGCAACTGCAAATAGGAATGGGTTGGGGTTTTTTTTTGTTTGTTATTATTTAAACACCACCACAACATGGTCTCAAAATAATTTTAAAAATATTTTTAAGACTACATTAAGCCACATGTCACATAAAAATAGTTTTAAATGAGTTAAATAGTTTTGTATGTGTTAAGTATGCTCAGTAAGATGTGCATGTGGGGGGGGGGGGTTTACCCACTGAGCTGTTCATTAAAATAGATTGAAAAATGGAAAAGGAAGAGATAGGCAGATAAATGGCCCTGAACATTTTCCATTTATCAGAATAAGCCTGAGTAGGTCCCAAGCATCTGCTGTTGATGGTTACTGGCCAAGGCTAATACATTTTTCCTAATCAAAATTAATGAAATATTAAACCAATCAGCTTAAGCTGCCATAACAAACTACCATAGATTATGTAGTTTAAACAGCAGAAACTTATTTTTTCACAATTCTGGTGGCCAGAAATCTGAAGACAGAGTGCAAGTGTCGCTGGTTCCCGGGGAGGGCTCTCCCTGACCTGCACAAAGGAGGACCTTCTTGCTGCGAGGTCCCATGGCCTTTCCTCAGAGTATGGATATGCGGAAAGCTCCTCCTTCTTCTTCTAAAACTATCAGTCCTATTGGATTAGGGTCCCACTCTTACAACTTCACTTAACATAAATTACCTCCAAAAGCCCTGTTTCCAAACATAGATATACTGTGGGCTCAGGCTTCAACACAGGGATACAGTTCGATCCACCACAAAGGTTGAATATGTTTTACAATAAATTTCCAGATATAAATAACATATTTATATCTGGAATGATTCCTGCTTCTAGAGAAATGATAGTCAATAAGATTCCTTTTTAAAGCTTCACCATTACATTCATTGTAGTGACTATATTTGGAGACACTGTTCACTACTTTAAAATACACAATCGTTAGATGAGGATTTGTTTCTTCATCCTGAGACAGCCAAATGCCAAGAGAAGCCAGGACTGTTTCCCAAATTCAGAGTGACAAAGCTCCACTTGAGAGGGGAGATTCCCTTGAACAAGCAGAGAAGTTCAACCGATGCTTCAAACATTGAAAATAAAATCTCTCCAGGTAACTTGAGACTTCTGTCTACCTCATTTCTCTCTTAAACCTAAGCAGAATGCTTTCCTCAAAGTCAGATTGCCCCATGCTTCTTCCTGGCTCTATCTGCCTTAAATCTAATCTAACCCCACCATTCCACCCCCTTCTAACCAAACCTGTATCTAGTACTATCCTCAAGCAGCACTCATACCCATTGCCTGCCTGGACCTAAACCTTGTATGGTCCCAAATCCTGTCTGTGCTGTGTGACTTGCCCCTGCCTTGTCTCAGATCAGGAGCCTGATATCCTGCCAGTTTCCATGCAGTAATCAACCTAAGAAGCAGATATTCAATACCAAGTAAAGGAATGTATGCTGATGAATCAGCACTAAAACATATCAGGTAAAACCCCCACAGTCACCTGGACTTGCCGAGTAAATCTTTATCATGGATGAGGAAGTAGGTAAAATTCAAAATGAAAAGGCATACATCTTATTTTCCTCCTTCAATTTCTAAAAAAAAAATAATAATAATAAGTTTAATAAACTATTCATATTATAGTAAGTAAACGTTAAAGACTACGGATTTCAAATGGCAAAACTAATGTTTAAATGTATTTGAATCAACTACTTTAACACAATGGTGAGAAAGGCTAACTTGGTGGGGAAATAGGGTTATGTTTGTCAGAGAGTACCAACTTTCCCTTATAAAATCTCTGCAAAGCTAACATACAGCCTGGTGATATAGTCAGCAATAATGTACTGTATGTAAGTGTTTTCACCACTGGAAAAAAGGGCACTCACACAGGGTGAGAGATGTGTCAACTGACTTGCTGGTTGTGTTAACCAAAGTACGTATGTGCATCAGGTCATTATGCTGTCAAATTTTTAGAATTACAATTTTACTTCAACATGATTGTCCATTATGACTCATTAAAGCTGGTTAGAGAAAAAGAAAAGGTGATTTATTCCATTCTACATGGAGTCTATTTCTTGTGAAACATTAATCTTGGACTAGCTATTAAAACTGAACTTTTTCTTTGTATGATTCTTTAGCTCTTTAAATCTCTGAAGTTATATCGTCCACTGTTCAGTGAGTTTTTATAAATGTGGATTATATATAACATAGATACTTCACATTTTTTCCAAGCAAGTATCCAGCAGATAAATCTAATACAATGATTTTTTTCCATTTTCATTAAACCTCAGATCTTTTTTAAAAATTTAAAATCAGGTGTGGCCCAACTACAAACTGTGATTTATGGTCTTAAAGACTGGCTCAAGAAATTCTAATCTTGGTCCATTCTTTCATGCTTTGAGCACAATCCAATAAAAAGGTGTTAATGCTATCTGATCATTACCTCAGGAGAACACAGAAGGATGCAAACACTTGGAGGTCTCCCAACATTAGTTTGAGCTTCTTGGATGAGATTAGTGAAATGGCATGGAGTCAGGTTTTTAAGACTAGTCAGAACAAAGTTGAAAATCAAAAGCATACAGCCACTGAACAATAAAACCGGGGAGTGTGGGTAAACTGATTCCAAATCCTCTGTTTTTAAGACAAGAATCCTAAGACTACAAAGGTTTAGTATTCTGAAAGGCTCTGAGGGCAGAGGTAGGAAAACTGGCATTGATTCATGGTTTCCTTCCTCATTTCATTTCAAACTTACTTTATGAACTTCCCATTTTAAAAAAATTTTAGAACTCTTTACAAGGCTTTTTAAAATTGAGGGAAATGAACCCTAAAGTTAGAGTGAAAATATAAATTTAAAAATAAAAATATTAGCATAGTCATAATTCTTAATTATTAAAAATCACGAACAAATTATGAAATAATAATTTGGTCCTTATCAAAAGCTTCAGTTCAGTATTCTAATTTCTTACAAATTATGAACAGTCAAATAGACTGGCAACTATAATAGTTTGTTTAACCCAGTGACATCTGCTTGTCCTATGTAACTATGCACAACTTCGTACAGCAGCTAATACAGAACAAGCCTTCAATAAATGCTAGCAATTGTTAGTAATGTACTAAATGTCTGTCATACAAACTGCTACAACAAATACTTTCACCCATCTCTTCCCAAAGTCCATTCTATAATCTGTTTGACTTTTGCCAAGTGATGGGGAAAAAAAAATGCCACGAACAGAAAGCTCCATAAGTATAATCCCCCCAAAATACTAACTCATCAAACAAGAAAGGTGACCTTCCACTGGTCGTTCACTTCCATACTGTTTTCTTTCCCTTACGTACTTCTTCCATGACTGTACAATGCCACACACGCATCCCTACGTAGCCCTTCACAGCATCAACCCATCTCTGCAGACCTAACCAATGTCACTTCCCCAAGGAAAACCTGAATCACTGCAAGTCAGATGAGGTTTCCCATTATGTTTTCCCTGCAGTATGCATTTAAGATAATCAAAGCAAGAAGCCCAAAAGGCCCCATTTGCTAATGAGAATAAAAAAAAATTAGTGACATACAAAGCACTAACACAGATTTGATTACAAAACGGAATACAAACGTCTATACTTACATATAATGGAAATTGAGAAGCAACAAGAAAAGCAAAGGTATACTCAATTCTTTGATGTACACAGGGAGGAGATTCAAAGTTAATTATTCTTTTGAAAATCAGAGAAAGACAGCTTTGCAAATGTATTTGGAAAATATAGGCGATCACCAATAAAACTAAAAAGTAAATTGGACATTTCACAAGACACATAAGATAAAAAAATTACAAATAAATAAGATAAAGGCCAAAAAGTATGATATTAGGTGGAACTATATGAAATTGCCATTTTTATATGTTAGCAGCAGTCAGATATCAGGAATTTTATATGACTCAACCTATCAACAATGATAATAATAATGGAAGGTAACACATTAGTGCACCAGGCATTTGAAAAGCATTAATTGAAAATGTGTGTGTGTGTGTGTGTGTGTTGCTTCTACACAAATAAAGGCCTAGAGACATTATGGACTTCATAGCCATGCAGCTAAGTATTGGTGGAAAAGACATTAAAATATGGTGCTGCCTCAAAACCAGTGTTCTTTACAGAAGTGTAGAACCTTTCACATCAAAAAAAAATTTACCAGTAAGAATTAATATCATATGTATCATTTGTAACAATAAATCTTTTTTAAAAAATAATGTTTCTCTATTGAAAGGTATTTCAAAACAAAACCTAATTAAATGTTGCTTACCAGCAAATATATAAAGTAAAACAACACCAAAAGTTTAAAATCAGAAGCACCAATGAAATCATTTCAGACAAATATAAAAAAGAAGAAACAAAGAGAATTGGCAGTATTGATACCAGCCCAAAACAATGCAATTGCAAATGTACAGAGGGTTCTTTTATATTGATGAAAAATAACAAACGCCTACTTGGAACCTTGATGTATTTTATATTGTTTTTAACACATAGAAATTGTTATAAAGAAATCGACAGATGCCTATTTATAGAGACATTCTAAAGGACTGTTATTAGTCTACAACAGCTCAAGTAGAAAACGGCAATGAGAATGTGAATAATAATATTGTGGTGACTGCACTAATAAACATACATCGTATTTTTCACCTATAGAAAACCATGCCCTTTTTAAGGAAATATAGGGAACTTAAACCCTTAATCTAAGAAGTAGATTTCTATTTCTTGAATGCTTGGAAACAGAATGGTTTTCTATAGGTAGCAAGTACAATAATGCAAGTTCACTTACCAGAATGAACAAAACCAACAATTAATGTAAAAGTTTATGTGTGTAAAGCAACCTTCAGCCACCTCATATGAAACCACTAGTAGCATTTCCAGTACGTTAGGTATTAAAAACTTTTATTTTCCCTGCATTTTAAAAATTTACAGGGATTCGTATCAGCATAAAACAGAATTAAAACTAGTCCCATTTCTTTTCAAGTGCCATCTTCAGATGTAAAATTCCTCCCTCCTCATTGACTGACTCAAAATTAAAAACAAAAACTGATTATTTTAAAATATATTGAAAATGAAACACTGACCACTGAAAGTGCCAGCAAAACCGATAAATTTCTATCCTTATATAATTTCATTTAAACAAATGACCTAAGTTCAACTCAAAAATGAGAACCAAGTTGTGTGTATTTTCTTAATTTCCTTTTTGTCATAAACCAGTCTCCTTCCTCTTTCATCCTCACCTCACAGTTTTGTTTAGCAAACTGGACTCATCCTTCTAGGGTCAGAGACACTTCACTCATCTCCTAAACAAGGTCAAGGCCTGACCTTGGACTCTTCTAGGCCACTCTGCTCCTCTCCCTAGTTCCAGTCACACGGAGGCAGATGCTCACTGGGCATCTCTTTCAATGTATCACATGTCTCTTAAAGTCAGGACTTTATCTAATTTATTATAATTTACTTAGCAGATGCTAAACTTTCATTTCATTCATTCAAATATTGATCGAGAACAGTTTGTTCCGGTCTTTTTACTTAAAACTTTTGATTTTTACAAAGCAATGGGGAAACAGCAGAAAATAAAACAGAAATTCAAAAAGAAATCCTTGCCCTCATCGAAGATGTGAGAGGTTAAGTGCAATGACATAGAAGGTATGTGTCAGGAAAGCTGGATAAACAGGAAAGATCATGCAATTTTAAATGTAGGGTTAGAAGGCTTCACCCAGAAGGTAGGAACTTTTAAGGTAGAAAAATGCTAACACATATCTATGAAAATAACACTCTAGACAGAGCAGACAGTTGATGGCAAAGATCGAGAGACCACAGTGGCTGTGCATATAAGCTCACTCGTGAAGATTCTAAGAGCAGAACTCTGAGAACGTCAGCACCAAAAGGGGGGCAGAAAAGCAAAGCCTTCAATAGGTTACACGTTACATATTGTGAAAACTTTGCAGTTATTAAAAACTCAAAATGAAAAATTTTAACAGCATGTGTACAAAGCGTAATGCTATTAAATATTCAGGAAAAAATACACATTTCTAAATTGCAAGAAATTAGGCCAAATGGAATACGGACGTTATTATTGTGCGGTAGAACTACAGAGGGTCTCCTGTACATTCCAAATGTTCCAAAATAACCATGTATTTACTGTCTTTGCTACTAAATGGAAATGAGCATAATCTTGAATTATAAAGGCTTAATAAGAAGAATAAACTGACTGTGTGGTCTCACTTGCAAGAATTCATGCCAATACTGTTATCTAAAATGGAAATTAATTCTTTACTACAAGCAAGTGAATAACAAAAATGTATTGTGCCCTACTTTTTACCTTAACTGGGCAATTAAAGTTTAAAATGACTTACTAGACTTTTAAAATCTCTATTCTGATGAAGTTTCTCAAAATGTGGTCTTTAGGTTACTGCAATTTCCAAAGCTTTTCTGAAAAGTCTATTTGTCTTACAGTAATGCTAGCAATATGACACTCATTGCTCTTAGCTCTACAGTAAGTTAAAACTATATTTGCAATTCTTTTTAACCCCCAAATCACTGCCAACCTCCCAAAAATTTTAAGGGTACTATTCAGGTAAGAGCAGCTGCAATGGATTGTCCCAGGGATATTTGTTTTTCACCCCAAAAGAACATTATGCTGAAATCCATACCATTGCCTTTATACCATCCGAGAACCAGCTCAGCAAGAGATGCCACAGCACATGGTTAGTGAAGGCTTGATAACCCACAAGATATTTTAACCATCAGCTAAAGAAAAATCACCTAAAGAATTAAACCAAGTCGTTTCCTTGTTAAAACACTATGTCACTCTTCTCGCTCTTAATTGTTCTCTCCAGCTAATCACATACATTTCAATGACATTTACATGTAAAAACTGTTCAACACACAGTTATTACTGAATACTGTAAGCCATGATTTCCAAGCTCAACTTTAAAATCTTAAATTTCTAGATACCAGCTCAACATCCCTCCCTGTATAGTTTTAGATGTGTCTGAAACTAACCTCACTGCAACGATCTTCATACCCTTGTGTCCAACTGCTAATACAATCAACATCCCCCACCACCATTTTTTGTACCCAGAACCTTCCACAATCTTGAAGACTATCTCCATGCGCACCAGAATTCTCTGCCAGAAAACACAAACTCCAGGCCCCCATGCCCAAACCTGTCACTCCTATGTCCACCCTGAGCCTTCCTTATTATTCCTCAAAATAGAATGAGCTTCTGCATAGATCCGAAGCCAGCATCCTACCGCAATGCCTGTCATTCTCTGCTCCGAGGCTGCCCTACCCTCTCCATCCAGCCACATCTACATGCAGACAGCTTTGTTTAAAACATGGTTTACAGTATTAACCACTGTCTGCCTCATCTTAGTCATTTGTATCCGTGTGTCTTCATGTTTATAAACTACTCAAGAGTAGAAACCATGCTTCTTTGGTTGTTGGTTTTTTACATTTTTTTTTTGTCTTTTTAGTGTTCTCAGCCAAGCACGAGGACACAGAAGTATGCCAAGATGTCAGTTGCAAGAAACTGAATTGACAGTCTCACAAGTGACCAAAGAATGATCCTACTGAATTTGGAAAAATCAGTCATCTTGTCTTATTCTTTAAGCCTTTGCATCTCTGTGCCTTCTCCGAAAGTAATGCAAACAGTTCTCTGTGAAACTACAATAAATAGTGGAGACACAATGAATGCCTCATTTTCTTGACATGACAATAATCCTTCTCCCAACGAATCACAGTCCATGAAGGCAAAGCAGCCCCTTAACAAAAGGCAATTCTGTTTCAGCTGTGTTACTCCCTTAGTAAGAATACGTCATCCTTATCATCTTCTGATTACAGACCTCTGGGGGAGCGGGGACCTTCTCTCAATGCTCCCACAATGAAACCTGCCTAGAATGACTAACTCAGCCAATCTGCTGTACAAGTGGTTGATATGCCTTCTACTCATGCTTTGTTTTCTACTTAACAAAAGGCTCACAGACATAAACCTGTGTTCCAAAACTCCCATCCTCCCCTTGCCTGAGACTCACATGCAGCAGTCCCAGTGGAAATAACAGTCTCTGCAAAGATATGTGTCATCTTGACTGTCATGCTGCTGGAAGTAGTTTTCTTGTTTCCTGTTCATAACAACCAGACATTCCTATCACTCTGACAAAAAATCTTAATTGAGCAGTATCACACTGCCCCAATTCAAGAAGAGCCCTTGCTGGCCTTCCTACCTTCAATAGCAGCCTCAAGGCACAGCCTCTCTAAAATAAGGAAGAACAGAGCCAAGTGCAGACACACACGTTCAAACATGTACATGAGTCCAGGACAACATAAATACATATAGTTCTTTAGATTTGCATAAGCAAAGGGCAAGAATGGAAGGCTAGGATGTAGGATGTAGCTCAGTGATACAGTGCCTGCCAGGAAAGCACAAGATCCTGAGTTTAATTCCCGGTACAAAAAAAAAAAAAAGAATGGAAGGCCATGTAACAAACAGATAACAAAAGGGTCACATTAGATAAATAAGGAGATTATTTCAAATACTATAGACACACCTGGATCTATAGTGCTTGGCTCATTACAGAAACCCCAATTTTTACCAAACAATACAGCTACCTTCTGGCTGGAATGCTTCCTGCTGGGTCTGTATTTTTCAGTGACAAGAACATAAATAAAATGCATAAGCAAAAGGCAAGGCGCAGCCATAGCATGACCTCAAAATAAATCTGACTTCCCATAAACACCAGATTAGGATTTTTTTTTCCTAGGAAGTAGGCTATAAACTGAAGATAGACATTGAAACACACACAGAGTCAAAAGCAGGAATAGCCAAAGTGAGATGGAAGCCAGCCAAGCTTATAGATAAAACACAGCTGTGTTGGTCTCTGGATTCTTACAGCTAACAGGTAAATCCTGGCAAAATAGTACAAGTTTGTAAAATGAAAGTGAGAATACCAGGCTCTGTCTCCTACAGGGAAAAAGCTATGTGACCTGAAAACACTGAGACTACTTTAAAGAAAAAGTTCTTCAAGTTGAAGACCAACTCGAGAGACATATCCCCATATTGGAAAGCATTTCCAAAAACCTTCAGTCATCAACACAATATGATAGTATGCAAGCTCCATGACAGACAGAAGAGGCCTTATATGTTGCATTTTCTACTCCTCTCCCATACACTGTGGGTGCTCAACAAATACCTATCAAATATGGATTGAATGAATGAATAATATAAAAAATTCAAGAACATGTCAGCAAAAACCAGTATTGGCAAACTGATTGTATCAGTTCTTATTCCTATTTTAGAAATGCAGAAAGAAAAGTGCTTTGATCTATTCAGCCATAACAAAACTGGAAACAGAAAACCTCCTGATCCCCTCTATTTACAGTTCCTTTTTCCTCTTCTGGGCTGGATTTATATCCTAGGCTCCTTCCATGTCCCAATCTTCTAGCTCTGTCCCTGACCTCCAGGATTAGGTGTTCTGCCTACACCACCCCATGCTCCCATAGTGCCAGGAGTTCACCTCTCTCATAGTCTTCTCCCACTGAGTTGTGATTGTCTGTTAATAAATCTGTGGGCCCCTCTTGGAGGGTAGGAATCCTGCTTTATCTGTCCTAGTAGCTAGCATAATGCCTGGCAGTGGCAGGCAGTTAATTTATGTACTCCCAAGTTTGGACAGAACACGTTTCCTCTGTCCCTCATTCAATTCTCCTACCAAAGAGCCTGGAATATCCTTCTATGAGGGCAGGATTTCAGAATGCCTGTTAAGGACTGGTCAAAAAGGACTACTTGGACATAGGGAAAGAAACTGAGTATAGCAGATGCCCACAATGCCTAATCTAGTTCATGATTTCAACATTTAAGACACAATAGTTGCAGGGTTAGAAATTCACCCTAAACAAGGACCCACAGCCAGGTATTATTAGCCAGCTTTCTGTTTTTTCATTTAGAGAAAGAGATTGGTTTTGAAATCATTTTTCTTTATTTCCACAGTACAACAAGCACAACCTGATCTACCTCATTCAGATTTTGGGGCGGGGGGGGGGTTACCAGCTCATTCAGATTTGTACATGTTTATTTTAGCACTGGACTAAAAAGTCTGCCCTGTCATTATAATACTTTTTTAAAACAGTACCACAAAAAGAAAATAAATTATAAAATCCACGAATGTGGTAAAACAGTCCTCTTTCATTTCTGGGGGAAAAAAGTGAATTTCATTTAAACTTCAGGGTTAAAGTTTCTGTAGCACTGATCAGATGATAGAGGCTAACATCCAAGTATTACTACAGTTTCCTTTGGCCTCTTCTAGCAAGTCAATAATACATGAAATCATATTCACTTACTGAGGAATTTAAATGCAATCCCCATCCACAATCCCCCATCCCCCCATATCCCTTGAAAATCTGTATCTTCCTAAAAAATAAACTATACAATACTAACTTTGGGATCCTTCATCTTAACTAATTTAATTTTAAACATGCCAAACCTGAGTTCCTTTCCAGAAGGTTAAAAACAAAATGCTAGGATAATCATTCATTCAAATTATATCCAGAAGAAAAGAAAAAGAAGCTAACTTAATACTTATTAATTACCTGTCTCCTTAATAGTTTAGCATTTCAGATTCACGGCCTTCACCTAAACTAGCCTCACCTTTGGCATGGAGCTAAAAAACCTATTCATTCTCATCTACAACACAGTCTTTGGGGTTGCAAATGGAACCTAAGAGCTGCCCAAATGGATCCCATAGAGCAAAGCTGGCGAAACTTTTAGAGAAGAGTGCCCAAACCACAACCCAAAACTCACTAATTTATCGCACAGTGCCAACACAGCAATTAAACCTGAATACTGAGATTTTAGTTTAGAAAAAAATAACTCATCCATTAGCATCTTTTGTCTTAAAAGAAAAAAACAAATGCGTGCCATAGATTCATCACCACTTTGCCACAGAGATTCTTCTTGAACATAATGAGCTAAATACTTCAGCTCCAGGATTTTTAAAAAGAAAGGAGGAAGAAATTCTTAAAGAACTATTACTCTACAGGAATGAGTATGCTACTTCTGTTGGAAGTTAAACTTCATAAAAGATTCTCAGGACCCTACCCACCCCCAAATCCTTTAGAGGAGCATTAACCCTATTTCCAAAATAATGGTACCGTGATTCTTTCTCTTCACTGCTGCAAATATTCAGCCACTATGCTTAAATATAATATACAACATAAACAGGGTCAAGATTGCCAGGTGTCAGAAGAGTCATGTTTAAATTAGCATTAACCAATAAGCCCTTCCCTAAACAAAAAGAAAAACGAAGGAAGGAAGGAAGGAAGGAAGGAAGGAAGGAAGGAAGGAAGGAAGGAAGGAAGAAAGGAAGGGAGGGAGGGAGAAAGGTTTTATGGTCAGCCCTATAGCCATGTAATGATCTCAACACACATGCTCAAAAGTCCCCAGAAGTCTCAGATACCTAAATGTTTACCTAAATTAAATTTCTCCAAAATTCAAAGAGAACTACTAATTTCAAGGGAGTAAGAGGGGGGAAAAATCAAGTATTAGGTAATTTTAAAATCTTAATATAATAAAACTGAATAAAACAGCAACCAAGTTCAAAAGCTTATTCATTCCTTGATCATTCCACCTCTCATTCTGACCCACAATGTGTAACTCAGTTTCTTCTTGCATCTTGGGTCAAATAATACCCCCCCCACTCAAGTAGCACACCTCCTTGAAATAGCATCCAAGTTTTCCCATAATTTACCACCTTACAACTTTCAGCTTTCATCACTGGGGCTTCTGACTATATCCATCTCCAAGGGAATAAGTCTTCACTCTCCCACCACACATCTCTTAAGAGATGCCTCATCCTTCTAGCTCTGTGTGAAGTCTCTGCCAAAGTCAGAGCTTCATTTTCCATTGCCCGGCAAGCCAAGGTTCTGGCACCTCACAACTGCCACACAATTATGACACACGACACATATATATGCCTATTCAGCATAAAAGTATGACTGAAACATACAATGAACACATGACATGTTTTTTTAAATTTATTATGGTTAAATATTCCCCCTCAATTCCAACACATTTATCCCTTTATTCTTTCCACTTTCTAAAACAATTCTAGAAGTCCTCCTTTGTGAATGTGTTTAGTTGTACCGTCATGACTACCTAGATGTCCTGAATCAATTAAAAACGTTTACCTTTCATGGCCATTTGGGCTTTGGAGAAGACACAGAAGTCTCATGGGGCCAGATAACACAAAAACGGTGGAGGAGGACACACCACAATGATTTTAAACTCCTGCCTTTCCCATTGGATGGCACTCAGCAGCAGCATTCACTATACCTTTTATCACACATCCTGAAGAAACTCACAAAAGAAAACTTTCAGAACTGCTTCAGAAAGTGGCAAAAATGATTGCATAAGTATGTCTGATAAATAGGGAAAATTGGGGAGGAAGAGTAATGCAATGTCTTTACTGTAGTACATTTTTGAAATGTAAATATTGACTATATATTTCTTTTTTTGACTGTATATTTCTATCACACCTTGTATACTGCACTTAGCTGCATCTTTCCCCCTGGCTTGCAGCTCTTTCCAAAATTTTTTCATTATTCTTGTATCTGTTACCCAATGCCTACTTATCAAATTAAAAATTTCCCAACTTTCTAAGATATCTTTAATAGCTCACCACGAGATATTTAAATAATAACACAATAGGCACTCTAGGAGTAACATGATTTGTAAAAAATGAGAAACCAAACAGTAGTAAAATGCTGACTTAACAAGGCCAGAGCAGACTTTAAGACTAAACCAAGAGTTCATGCTTGCATTTTTATTACACTGCACTCTATTTTTAAAATAAATCATATTCCTTAAGTGTGAGGGCAAACTGATACCAAAAAGAAAGAAAGAAAGAAAGGAAGAAAGAAAGAAAGAAAGAAAGAAAGAAAGAAAGAAAGAAAGAAAGAAAGATGAATGGATGGAGGAAGGAAAGAAGCAAGAGAAGGAAGAGAAGAAATGAGAGAAAGAAAGAAAGAAGGGAAGGGAATGGAAGGGAAGGGGAGGGAAGAGGGAAATTAAAGAACTGTAAAACAGATCACACATCAAGCACAGAGATTAAAAGCAAAGTCAAATTTAATTTCAAAAGTGCTGTGATTTGTTGAATACTTGAAGCTTCCCAGAGAAAATAATACAGTATATTCTGCCCAGATTGGGACTTTCCTTACTAAGCATTTTACATTATCTTGTCCCCCAAAACGTAATGTCACTAAGTATCAAAAAGACTTAGCAATTGAGATTATTTTTGAATGTTCCAAGAGGTGGAATAGTAGATTTAATAAAAGTTCAAAAAGTTAATGGTGCTGGGAATTTAGCTCAGTGACTTAAGCGCCTGCCTGCCAAGTGCAAGGTCATGAGTTCAATCCCCACTACAAAAAAAAAAAAAAAAGTCGATGGTATAATTTGGGGGAAAATCAATTTACATTTTGGAAAATATTAGCTTTAAATGAAAGCAAGTTTCAAAAGGGCTGTCCCTTACATTCCCACTTCTGTAGGTTTTTTGCCCATTTCTCAAGGGGACAGTGAGAGCACACAGGGTGTCCACCCCTCTGGGCAGCAGCTGTTCCTTGGAGAAGATATAAATCTCAACTTGGTCTGGGATACCTAGCAGAGGTCAGACGAAAAGGTTCACCTTGACCTCATGCCAAATTTAAGGCCAAGCAGGCGCAAGTTTTAATAAGAGCAATAGGAGACTGGTCAAGGGAAAGGAAAGTGTTGTTGATTCCCTTGTGCAGGACGAAAAGCACAAAGAAAAGAAACAAACAGAAGAAATCAACTCCCTTCCGGCTCATTCTTTCTCCTCCAGACATCCCGTGCTGTTGGAATTTTTCCATCTTATTTTTTTTGCCCCTTGTTATCCTATTTCCCTCTCCCTTTCTTCCTTTCTGCTGTTCTATCACAGAAAAACCACCCACCAGCTTCTACTAATTGAAGAACTGGAAAGAAGGAGCAGTAAAAATTATCAAAACTCCATTTTCCAGATGAGGACACCCGAGACCAGCAGCTGACCCGAAAGACTAAGTAAGGTTGCACCGCTAGGGGACGCAGTGCGCAAGGGGCCGGGTTCCTGACAACCCGCTCTGCCAGCCTAACTGCTAGATATCGGGCGACAGACAGTTCTCTATGTAGTCTCAAAGTACATGGAATCAAGAAAAAAAAAATCACTATTCATACTGTTGTATTTTGGAAAATCAAGGGCAGAAGCAAGTAGGTGACGTGTGTGTATGTGTGTTTGAAAGCAGTTTAAGTTTGGTTTACACAAATGCAAGTCTAATTCATATTCTTTTTCCTTGGCGTTCACCCTATCTAATGAGGGAATCATTTCTGCACAAGAAGTTAGCCGTTTTCCAAGGGCAGAGCCTCCCTTTAACCAGAACTGCAAACTTTGAATCACAGACTCTGGCTTCACAGTTAGATTGGCTGAGCAAACGGTGGCTATGCAAAAATGTGCAAACAGACTGTTAGAACCAGAGGAATAGAGGATTTTGCTTTAATAAGTAGTTAAGTTTTCAACATGTAAGTTTACTAATGGGAATCTATTCCAGTAGGAAACAAGACATTCATAGTGAAACTTTCACAAGCCAGCATGCAACTGGAAACCCACATTTACGAAAAAAACCTAAGATCTCATCAAAAAGGAAAAGAAAGAAGCAGCAGCAAAGAGCAACAATCTCAGGGCCCAGCTTTGGAAGCAGCAACAAGTCCTTGGTGCCACGACTCTTAAACATCAAAGGCCAAAGAAAAACCGAGAAGAAAATTTAAATAATTCCCAACAAATCAGTCCCACAGGAGCCCAAAGAGTCCATCGATTTCAAAGCCATCAACCCCAAGCCAGGTCCCTCCCTTGACTTGCACTCCCGGTTACTTGCTAAGCGTGTTCGGCAGCTGCACAGAAACTTAAAAGTCTTCAGCCCTCGGATACCAGAGTTGCCAGCGACAAGCCAGCTGTACCGGAGCCCTGCGCTCCGGGACGTCCCGCCGTTCACGTCCCCCGGGACGCGTACTGCGCTACCCTCCCGCTCCCCACCCGACCCAGGTACTCAGAAGCCACCTACGTGTCACTTGGGCGGGCCCCGGGGCTCACTGACCTGTCCAGGGGACAGCAGGGCCGGTGTCCCCGGAGGCTGCGACCACCTCCCTGGCACGGCTCGGTCAACCGGTGGGTGAGGAAGGCGAGGAGAGCCTCGCCTCGCCTCCTGCAGGCCGCCTCGCACGCGCGCACACCCACTCGGCCCGGCCAGGCGAGCGCGCGCGCTCTCACTCTCTCCCACACTCGCTCTCACTCTCGCACTCGCGCTCACACTCACTCTCACACTCGCACCCGCACCCGCGCGCGCACGGCCACAAAGCCGCCTGCGGTGGGACGGTGCACGGAGCGCCGCGGCCGCTGGATGCCGGGCCGTCTCCGCCGCGGGCCACTGGCTGCGCGCCCAGGGGGCGCCTCCCGGCGCCGCGCCCGCCCCTTTACCTGCGCCCGCAGCTGCCGCCGAGGGTCCCGCGCTGCCACCCCGGGCTGGCTTCGGGCGGCCCCCGCCCCGGGCCTGTGGAACACGGCCCCCGCCTGCCCCTTGGCGGTCGCCCAGAGCTGGGCCGCCCCCCGCGCCCACCCCGCCGAGGTCCCGTGCTTGGCCGGGAAGCCGAAGAGGGCTCCGCGGGGTCGGGCAGCCCAACTCCGAGAGGCGATCGGCAGGGCGAGCCACAGCTCGGGAAGCGCCGCGCCGCTGGGTCCCTTCGGCTCCCGCTTCTGCGAGTTGGCAGCGGCGGCCAGGGAGGGGGCGCCGAGGGAGGGCCGAGGAGGCAGCGCACACGCCAACCGCTTTTCTTCTCCGCCTTTCTTCTCCGCTTGCTCCACGTAGCACAAGTCCAGCTCCTGCACCCCGGACTCCCTCCCTAGCTGGCCCCTTACCTGCGTGGCGCCCCCCGCGCCCCGGCCTTCTGCGCTCCCCTCCCCCATTCATTGGCTGAACTTCCCGCCGTGGCTGCAGGTCGCCAGGCGTGGGGGGGTTGGGGGGCGCTAAGCCTCCCATTCATTATCTTACGGACTCTCTTCTTCCCCCACAAACCGCCGAGATCAACACTTGCACGGCGGAACAGTGGTCGTGTTTTCACCACCACCGAAACCACCCCTCCTCTCTCACCCCTGGGCGCCACAGCTTTGTGGGATTCCGGTGAGCTCCCCCGCACGCTGCATTTTCATTTTATCACGTTTCTCTTTCCCACTTAAAAAACTCTAGGAAACATGGTAGGGCCCGCAAAACTTTCGGAGCGTGGCCTCCTTGGCGCAGTTTCCAAACTTTCCAGAAGTTGCAAAGTTTCTCCCATTGCAGCTTAGATTGGAGGCTGCTTAAGAGGTGTGTGTTCTGTTTCTGATTTATCAATTGACCCGAGCTGCATGCAGATCAAAGCAAGTGTGGCGCTCTGCTCCCCGAGTCCTACAGATCCCATGATTATAAATTTCTCTTCCGCTTTCCCAGTGTAACTTTGCAAGTGCAAGCTATCAATTTTAGTAAGAGTAATTAAGGGCGGGAAAAGCACACCTGGAGGTGTGGGCGGGAGCGGGACCAAGGCCCAGGGATCATTCTCCGGAGAGTGGCAGCTTCACGGATTCGCCAGGTCCTATTGCAACACTCAGTCATGGGCAGTGGGGGCCTCCAGCCGCGCCTTCCCACCCACCCCCTTCCCTCTCCTGGCTCTCCAGGGTTTCCGCAGTGCTCAGAATTCTCTGCCTCTCACTCCACCTCCTAGACCAGCACACAAAGCTGCTGCAGAGAGTAAAATCTTAATCTGCTCTTATGGCCCGCTGTGGTACCTAGGAAGGCCAGCAGCACTGACAGAATGAATACACCTAAGAAGGGATGGGAGGCAAGGTGGGAGGCCGCTGCATGGCTACTGGTCACCCTAATCTTGGGCTTTGCAGAACAGAGGGCGCTGTGAACAGTGGTGGCAGAGAGAGTAGGAGTTCTTGCAGGGAATGGAAACTTTTCAAGCATCCAGTAAGTTACAAACTGAAGAGACCATGACCATTTCCTGCCAGTGACTGCTCAGAACCTTGATCAAGCCCAAGTGGTTTTCACAGGATGCTCCAGGCTTGAGCCTTGATTGCTGGTCATTTACGAAAATGTTTCCTTTTTTAAAACAATCCTTCAAATACCTTTTTAAAATAAACTCTGGACGACACTGCTTTCTCACTTTTCCTACAATCTATTATTTATTTTACAATAACCTACTGAAAATGTGAAAAAATGAAATTGTAATATATGCATAGTACTAATACGTTCATGCATAGGATAACTGTGTGTACAGTTAAGCAGACGTGTATAGGATGAGTGATTAGAATATACAGTGAATGTTTAAGTAAAAAAAGATTACAGTAAAAAATACGTCCTTTAACCCCTTCTAAGTCTATCCCCTTGCTTCATACAACTTACCCCACCATTTGCAGCAGTTATGGAAATCCTCTTTCGTGTCTTTATGAGATGTGAGCAAAGTATGGTACTACTGCCAAGTACCATCCAGTGGAAAAGTAATCTCATGAAAACATTAGAATGTGTTTTCACGTACTTTATTCAGTGGATTTGGCACCAGGCAATGGCTGCCTCTTCCCCCAAACTGAAAATGAGCATGAAAAGTAATGAATCAGTTCTCGACATCAACACAGGAGAGCACAACTGAAGACACTCATGAAAGAGGACTTCCAGAACTGCTTCAGAAAGTGACAAGAACTATGACATAAGTATGTTGCAAGCAAAGAGGAATATTTTGAGGGAGCTTAATATAAATATCTCTTTTACCTTAATCATTTTTCATTTAAATATTCATGGTATTTTTACCATATCTTACATTTAAAAGAAAAGAAGAATATAATAAAAAGGGCTGTTGTTTTTAAACTACCACCCTATTCAGTTAAAAAAAAATCACCTAACACCTAATTTCCCTTTCCTTCTCATGCCACACACTCCAGTTGTTAGATTTCTCAATACCAGTACTTCCATATCTAATGAAAAGAATCTTTTAAATAAATTATTTTCATGATTGGTCTTCCTTCATAAATTCAAGGCATAGTACTAATGAGTCTCTTACCTAGTGCTTAACACTCAGCACTCAGATTGAATATTTTAATATATTGATTTTTATCTCTTGCCTTATGGAGAAATGTGGTTGTTTCTGCTTTGACTAAATATTAAATACCTTTATTCTGTGATCCTTGCTAATGTCCAATGTGAAGTCTGTTCTTGCAAGGTGTATTCATGGGTAAGATGGGGGTGGAGAATCACCTCAGTGCAAGGTCCTGGTCCAGTTGCCACCACTAGGGGAAATAAAAGTTTTCATTAAATAAAATGGTAGAATAAGTTATTTGGCATAAAACAGTTTACCTCCTTTTTATTTGACCTACTGAAAAAATACAATAAAGTTCTACCTGTGGGGAACACAATAAACAGTCTACCTGGACAGACCTGTCTTCCTGACAAGCATGGGCCTGTAGGAATAAGGCTGCTTCTACAGCCAGCTTTTGGTCAGTAACTTTAAAATCAAAAGCAGATTGTATGTCCAATACGAAAGGAGGGAGAAAATGAGGTATTAGACAGAACCAAATTCAGCACATAGATCAGCCCATCAAAGCTAATATGATGTTTCAAATGAACTGGTTTTCTCATCTGTAAAATAGGGTAATAATATAGCACAATTTATTTCATAGGGTTCCAAGTTGTTTGCATAAAAGTAAAATGACTATGAATGGGCTTCTTAAAATACTAACACTGATGATATTGTTCCTATGGAAAAGAAGGAGCGAATACCTTGATAGACTTTCCTTAATGTTTTCACCTGTCTGAGGCCCTCTTACTCAAACTTACTTCTTTTCCTGAGCAGTCATGTCTCCTGTCCTTTGCCAGGCAATATTTCTATAGATTTGCTTCTCTAAATGACTCCAACAAAGCCGAAAACAGCTGGTGCTATCAAGCGTTAGAAAAGATATTCTCAGCAAAATAAAAATTTTAATGATGGCTACTCAGGTAGAGATTTTGCACCCATGTCTTAAAGGGCACTGTAGACTTCATCAGATTATGGATGTTATCTGGGGATCTAAAGATTGTAATTTGAGAAGTATTTGGTTGGAATTGAAAAATTAGCTGTCATTTCCCTTGAAACTATTTATTACTTGTTCAAAAAGGGTTTGCCAGGCTTACCAATGCTTTCTTCCTCCCTCTGTTTCCTTCTTTCTGTCAAAAAGCCTTGGAGATTTTCTAGCAGAGAGCAATCAAAACTATCAGCACAAAGATCTGTTGGAAATTTTCCCTCTAGGCTATTAATGTAGACACTGATTCAAAGAACATATTTTGGAAAAACAATACCCTGAGAGAATTCAGCCTGCTTGAGAGAGGGTTTCAGATGCCTTGGGGGCATAGATTTCTTCCTTCTGAAAATGATGTGTTTGGCTGTTCAGGTGATTTTCTTTTAAAGGGCCACCCAATTGTATAAAAAATAGCTCTCTTCAGAGGAGAAATGGCACAAGAAGTTTTCACGAATAAGGAATTGAAGTTGAGTCTGTTCCTGGTATGAGTACAAGATTGCAATGAAACCGAAGTCTGAAGCAGTCGCTGGGTGCTTGCCTTTTTTCTTATTGCATATATCTGCATGAATAATCTAGGCAATGTTGGAAGTGGACCAAAGGCTATCCAGTCCTTTCTCTGCAGTGTCCTTTTTTTGCAGGTCAAAGGCTTAGGTCTAAACATAGGGAGAAAAATAAACTGAAAAAGAATATATATATATATATATATATATATATATATATATATATATTCAATTAGAGCTAAAACTAGACTTACATACAAAGAAATGGTAAAAAGGCCAACAAAACAAAAATGTTAATTTTACAAAATAATAGAAAAGTACATGTATTTCTGGTAAAAACTGACAATGAGAAAGGAAAAGAAATAAGACTAGGAATGTAGAAATTCTAATTACTCTTTTAGTAGAATTTTTGACTGAACATTTAAAGTCTTAAAATAAATAAAAAACATATTGTAAAATATAATGATTCAAAAATAAACATATGTATATTTAAAACTATTAAATAATTTGAACTTTTTATTTTGCTTTTTGTAGTGTTTTATTCTATTACTGAACTACATCCTGAGTCCTTTTTAAAAATTTTATTTTGAAATTGCCCAGACAAATTCTGATATAGCAGTCATCCTGCCTCAGCCCTCCAGATAGCTGGGATTATTGGTAGATTCCACCATACCCAGCCATTTGAATTCTTATTTCTAAATTCAACCACAAAATTTTGAAATCATGGTAGGCAGAGAACCTATCTTGAAAGAGCTCCAAAGAACAGAAAAAGAAGAAAAGTACTCCAATAATTTTGAGCTACTAAAATCCAGATACCAAAATAAGGAGAGGCACCCCCCCAAAAAAAGAAAATAATAGGCCAAGAATAAAATTGTAATTCTACATACAGTATTATCAAACCAGTCAAAAAAGTTTTTAATGAAATATAACATAAGCATTTTGTTGCATATAATTAATGTAAGAATAGTTTAATATTAGAAAATAAAAAGTAATTCTCCTCTCATTTATCTTTTATCCTAGTGAATAGAAATAGGAATTTCCTGAACATTATAAAGAGCTGCTACCAAAATCTAATGCTAAAAGCACTAGGGTTCATGTCAATTCATTAAATATTTTTCTCTCAAAAGTTAGTAGCAAAATAAAGATTTCTTTTTCCATACATACTCAACAACACTTGTTGAAGCCCCCTGCTAATAAAATAAAACAAGAAAAAATTACATGGTTTAAGGTTAAGAAAACAAGAAGAATATGATTTATGAATGATACAGTTACTTGAGAAATTCAAAGCAAGTTAAAGTATGCAAAGAGTTAAGTAATATTGTAAATACAAGATCAATATGCCAAAAAGCCACTGTCCATTAAAGATAATTTTTAAAATTCCTTGTAATAATAACACATCTCCATTAAATGTGGACCAAAGTTAATCAAAAGTTAGAGTCTACATGAAGAAAAGTTTTAGTATTACTAAACTTTATAAAAATACATTTTTATAACCTAGATACACCATTTTTGTGAGTGAAAAAATTCCATATACATATTGTAATCTGTTCAGAATTGCAATAAGATTCTTCATAGACACTGATAAGGTAGTTCAAAGTCCATATAAACAATGAAATCTACTCAAAATTGCAGTAAGATCATTCATAGACACTGATAAAGTGATTCTAAAATTTATGTGGGAATGTAGGAGGACAAGAACAAGAGAATTCTTGACACACAGAATTAGTACTGTGACTGATAAATAATGTGACAATGGAGAACAGAAAGATTAGAGGCAGAATTGCACATAAATGATCAATTAGTGCAAAGTAATGCATGAAGGATATTCTTTTTAATAAATAATGCTGAGAATATAAGCACTCCACATGAAGAGGAAAAATCAGATCCTTACCTCACACCATCTTAAAAAAATGTGAAAGAATTAAATTAAACTTACAAAGTGAAACTTCCATATATTTAACTTCCATATATTTAAAACTATTATCAGTCTAGGGCAGAAAATAATTCTGTACACATGATATAAAAAGCACAAATGACATAAAATGTTACTTTCAAATAAAATATGAGTGTTGCAATATGTTGGACATTTGTGAGCTCTAATTCCTAATAGGATGTTTGCCTCAAATCATACAGTGATTATTCCAAGAACTATGAACAGTATTTTGTGCCACCCTGTACAACAGTGGGGAGGAGGGTTTTCCTACATCAAGTGTATTTTGTGTCATTCCCTTTCTTTGTGCCCTGGTCTTCTAGCGCAAGCTAGCAGTAGTACAAATGTTACCTCAATAAGAGGCTCTGAAGCATTCTGAGTATGGACTTACCCCTCTGGAAACCTAAGTGAAGTTATAAAACTGCTCTACAGATAAACATAGCATATTCATATTGTGTGAGAGTCCTCCAGAAGCAGTATCTATTCTTGCCTTCTTGGCACCAATGAAACTAGATTTCCCAGACCTCCTTCCAACATGAGTTGAGGCCTCATAACTTAAGTTCTCTCCTGCAGGACGTACGCATGAGTGAGTTCTGCCAATGCTGAGACTATCTGTAAAGTTCTGCCATATGTGCTCCTTCACCTCCTTTGGTCCTTCTGAATGACTGGGACAGTGTTGTCCATGTCATTGTTGGAACCCACAGGTTAAATATGATAAGTGGCCGTAGTCCTGACATCTAAATTTTCATGTGAGCGAACACCTTTTTATTGACATGAAGACCCAACTTGAACTCTCATGAGTAAAAATAAATCTTGTTTTTATGACCTTAAATGTTGGGAATTTGTTGCTTTAGCCTAACTAATCATATATTCACACACATTTTGAATATAACTTCAGGGGTTGGTGACATCCTTTAGCCTATATTGTGGATGGATTAGAGACAAAGAAAAACCTCGATGTACTGCCCTCTAGAATAAGTATCCAAAGCAGAAAAGCTGGAGAAGTTACATCTTCACACAAACTCTGCCTGACTATGCAGCAATCATATCTAACTGAATGGGTCTGCCAAATCCTGCATTTTGCAAAGGTTAATATACACTCTGCAAGAAGGAGAGGCAGAGTAAATACACCCACACACACAAATGGAAAACTGGTTAGCAATATCACAAGCAAACTACTCATACACCCAACATGGATGATTCTCAGAAACATGCTGAATGCAGCAAAACAGACAGAAAATACTACCTGCTACCTGATTTTGTTTATATGAAATTCTAGAACAGGGAAAAGTAATCTATGAGGACAGAGACAGAACAATAGCTGTCAAGGAGGTAGAGGGACTGGAAGGCATGCAAGAGAACTTTTTGCAGGTAGGGAAATGTCCCATATCTTGCTTTGTAAGTTGGTTACATGGGTAAATATAATCATCCAAACACATTGAACTAAATATTTATGATTGGTAAAATTTATTTTTTATGAATCTCACCTCAGTGGCACATTTTAAATGCAAATGCAATAAAATGATTTCAGTCTACCTATACAATATTTCTAAAACAAACAAGTATGGAATAATGTTCAGCCATCGGATCATTTGGTGCCTATGGTTGGAATTAACCACATACTAACACTGTAACACCTAACAGCAAGAAACGATTGTGCTCCTATGTAAAACCAAACCACACCACATACATGTTGAGACAAATTAGCTTTAAAAGAAATACACCAATAGTTAGAATAGTTTATTTCTATGCATAAAACTGATGACTTCTCATGGTTAGCATGCTACTTCTACATAACCATAAAATATAAATATACTTCTAGGAGCAATAGTGTGTAGTTTCTTCCATCTTTAGTGGGATATAAGAATCATGTGACAGATCTCTTCTGAGATACTTATTTCATGTTTTGTGATTCCTGCACTTGTACTCTCCTCTCTCTCACACTGTTGTATGGTAATGTTTTCTGTGCTTGTTGCTCAGGAAGATATGTGACAGGACAAGAAACAAAAGAGCAAAAAATAGTTACAGAAAGATTAAAAGAGAATTCAGAGCATGAGACAAATAGACCTGAAGGAAAAACTATCCCTTTGTACTGGAAACACACAGTGGGAGTAGGAGTGACAGTGAGCGGGCTATGTGTTCCCAGAGCAGAGCTCACCTCTGCCCTGCTTCCTGGAATGGTACTGGGAGGAGAGCAAGACTCCAAAAAAGAAAAGAATGCAAGGACTGTTTAGATAGATAAGATCAAGAATAGCTTAATAACAGATTCTCATCCCATGGGTACCATAGCAGCAATGGATTTAAAGAGACTCAAAGGTAATCTCTAAGGAGTAAAGCTAGACAGGTCCTCTCTAATGCATTGTCCTATAAAAACTAAAATGGTGATTAACCTGGGTGGATGAGCATAACTCATTCACTAACAACAGAAGGGAAAAAAAACTTAGCTTCTCTTTTCCCACCAACTCTGAAGGATAAGGATGTGGAATAAGATCTAATCTGAAACAAGAAAAATACTTCTTGGATTTCCAAGCTTATTAACTGAGGCTAATATTCACTGTCTTCATTTCCTCTGGCTGCCATAATGAAGTAGCACTGGCGAGGTTACTTAAACAATGGAGATTTATTTCTCACAGTTCTGCAGGCTGGAAGTCTGAGACCGAGGTATCAGCAAGGTTAGTCTTTCTGAGGCCTCCTTCCTTGGCTTGTAGAAGACTGTCCTTTCCTGTGTCTTCACAAGGTTGAAGTGAAGTCTCTATACTGCCTGTATGCTAATCTTTTCTTGTAAGAACAGGAGTCACATTGAGTCAGGGTCCACCCATTTAACTTCATTTATCTTGATTACATTTTTTTTTCTTCCTTGCTTTATTGAGGATTGAATCAAACTGAGCTGAATCCTTGGTCCATTTTACTTTATTTTATTTCATTTTATTTTTGAGCTAGAATCTCACTAGTCACTAAATTTCTAGGTTGTGCTTAAATTTGTGATCCTCCTACCTCAGCCTCCGAGAGTGATGGGATTCCAGGCATGTGCCACAATAACTTATCTTCAAATACAGTCCCATTCTGAGATATTGGAGTTTAGAATTTCATCATGTGAAATTGTGGGTGGGGGTTCAGTACCCAATTCAGCCCACAATACTCACCAAGTGGTCTCATCCCTGATTGATAAGATCTTCCACAAATTTTTTGTTTGTGCCATGGGAAGATACAAATACTAGGATAAGAACTAATTTTATAAGATACAGCCACTACCTTAAGAAGACTACTATGCATACAGGAGATAAGCTCATAGAAGTCACTGCTAATTTGCAGAGAGCAAATGGATTGTGGTGAGCTTAAAAAAGAATACAGGTCATTTAAAAACCTCTAGGAAAATATGAGTGATCAGAAGAAAGGAAGCAATAGAAATTGAGCCTTGATAGAATTGGTTGATAAAGTTAGTTTATCTCTAATTTCCAAGAAAATATCTAAAAAAGAAATATGAAAAGTTATCTTCATAACCCTTCCTGGGACTTTAAGTTTCTGAAAGATTAACAACAATAAAAATAGCTATATCTCTTCCTAGAGATCAGTCTTCACTGACTTGTAGAAATGTAGAATCAGAACATGCATCTGACCCAGTAGGAACAGTTTTTGGCAAGTGTAAGTTAAATTGAGTAGCATGATCAATTCTAAAATGAACTTGATATACGTAAGCCTCCTTTTTCCACAGTTCTCACAACCTAAAAGAAAGAGGTAGAACTTCGACTCATTTCCACAAGCAGCAATGTGGAGCCAGTTTTTGTCAGCAGTGACATCACTGGGCAAATATATTAAGTATCATGAGATCAACAGCATAGAAGCCTTGTCACCAAAACTGCTCTTACTAATGCTACTTCTGGATACCCAAACTGCCAGTAATAGAGACCTACTGTGGGTTCTAGCATGAACTAACCACCAACTGGCAGCTTGTTGCCACATTGACGAGGTTGGGCCTTTTCCATCTTGGGAGAATTAGTGATTCACATTCTGGATATGTCATTGGCTTTCTTGCCTCAAACCTTAGTCAGTATCTCTCTCCAGGACTCATGGAATGTCTCAGCCACAGGTCATAAAATCACAACAAATATTTAATGAGTGCTTTTTTTTTTTTACTGTGAATAAAGTAGATATGATCTTATCCAGAAGATTTCTTCTAAAGAATGGGACATCCTATGAAGACACAGCTGAAGCACCAACTTGTAGGTAGTACACTGCAAGGATGGGGAACTATGTTCATGATGTAACGCTCGTATTAATTAGGAACTTTTGTGTAGTACTTCATCATCAATTAGAGAGGAAAAATAATTACATGGCCCATAAACCAAGGCACTGGAAGCAAAAGTGGCCTTCCTTGCCATCACTGTTAGTAATTTAGCGTAGAACTTTGGACTTCATCCCACACAACTCTGAATATTTGGGGTTAAAGATTTTGCAGTCTTACCAAGAGACAGAGCTAAAATCTCAGTGCCATAAGCCATGATTACTGTCTGGGAAAATTAGGGTCCTAATGTCTTGAGATCAAAATATGGTCACCATCCTTTCAGGGATAATTGATTCTGATCATTAACAGACGGAGATAGAGTTCCTATTGTTAAATGGAAGCGAAAATGAGGGACTTCTGTAGGCAAATTCTTTATCAAACTGTGACTTAATAGACAGCTATAACAACTAAAGAAAGAGAATTGTTACCAAGGACACAGTGGAACCCTTGAATCACATCGTGAATTATCGAGACTGGCAGAGGTGTTAGATGAGGGTTTGAGGAATCTAGCATGAGGAAAGAAGAGAGTTAATACCAGTTGCATCCCTGAGATTAACTGCCGTGAGAAAGGCTACATCCCACTAATTTTTTCCTTCTAAGTTTTCCCTCAGGAAAAGATACCCATCAGAGGTGCTGCTACTTTAACAAATTTGGAAAAACAATCCATGCGGAGTATTGAGTAGTTTATGGCAGACGCGCCGTACTTGATTGCTTTCAATAAAGAACTCACTGACAAGCTGCAAAGAATGTGATTAGCTGACATCTCGTAGTGGTTGACACCTTCAAAATCTTCTGTAGATTTTGAGATGGGACCATACTCTTCCTGAAACATCCCTTCAGTCTCCTGAGCAAAGTGGTGCTAGCCAAGATTATTCTCTTCTCACAGTGGATTATGGGCAGTGGCTAAATAAGAACCTAACTATTTCTGTCTAATGAGGGGCCCCTCTAGCAGACCATCTTTGTTCCCAAGATTCATACTGAGATAGAAAAAAAAATATGTGGGCCCAGCATCATAATCTGATGGCATCCTTGCTCTGATTCTTCTCCACCTTTTCCTGTCAAAGATGCTTCCCAATAAACCCTGTGCATTCATAACTCAGCCTTTCTATCTGCTGCCCAGATAACCCAACTTGTCACAGTTATCTCCCAGAGTTACTGTCCCACTTATCTTACTATTCACCTTTAAATAATTTTCATGTAATGGTTTTTTGGTTGAGATTTTTCAAATTCTCCAACCAGAATTGTTCTTATATTTTTGTATTATATTTTATATCTTTGCTTAGCCTAGTACTGTGTTTTAATTTTTTAACTATTTGCTGTGCTGAAGGTCATCTTTTTATTCTTTACAAAAAATAGTTACAGAATGTATTTAGCAACCCTATTCATATAATGTTATGAATATCACTAGTTTTTTATTTATACTCAAATCCCTCCTACTGACTTTCTGAGGTTTACATTGTTATTCTCTTTAGTTTCTGCTGCTGAATGCCTAATTTAGTCTTCTTTTTTAATAACAATTTTTAAGTGCACTCAACTTAGTATTCACACAAGCACTTGGGCTATCATATATACTTTTTAACATGGCTTCCTGGGTTGTTGCTATGGTCTTAATGTTTGTGTTCCTCCCCATGTTCATATAATGAATCCTAATCAACAGAGTGATGGTGTAAATGATTAGGCCAGAAGGGCTTTATTCTTATGAAGGGGATTAGTGCCCTTATAAAACAGGCACCAAGAGGAAATAAATCCTCACTAGACACCAACTCTGCCAGTCCCTTGATCTTGAACTAACTGGCCTCCAGAACTACCACCAGTCATAAATTTCTATTCTTTAAAAACTACTCATATCCAATAAATTTATATAATTATTAACTGTCAGTTTTTAAAAATTAAACCACCCAGTTTAACGTATTTTACTGTAACAACCCCAATAGTCCAAGACAATAACATACAACTGATACACACATATCAGAATTTTCCCATTCTCTTTGGGAAAAAAGGAAACAAAAGGAGAGATAGAGGGAAGAATGAAGAAAAAAAGAAAGGAAGAAAAAATAAAGAAAAAAGGGAGAGAGGAAGGAAGGAAAGAGAAAGAGGGAGAAAAAATTGTCTTGAAGCCTAGGAGTCCATTTAAATTTGAGAAAAACATATATACTGGATTTATAAGTACATTTATAAGCCTTTATACAATAGATTTTGGACTTGCTTTGATCCTGTTCCTTTGTACCTGCCTTATTTGTACCTTTTAAAACGCTAATATTTATTTTGTACCATTGAATGTTGGAAGTGTTTAGCTTTCATTTGTACATAGTCTCATAGCTAAGGCTTTACCTTAAATCTCAAAGGAGCCTTGACATTTAGAGTTTTCAGCAATAACTGTTAGAATTTTGGCAACTCAGAGATTGACTAAATACCCTTTATGTAAAGAAATGAGTCTTTGAGGGGGCCATGGGTAGAATGTCATGGTTTGCATCTGGATGTCCCCCCAAAGCCTCATGCAGTTTTAGATGGGGCTATTTCAAAGGTGGCTGAAAATAGATAGTGTGATGCTGGCATTAAGGATGTGTGATTACTAAATCAGTCCAGTGTTTGGCTTGGCACCACCCTAATCCCGTTAGCTTAGGCAGGGTATGAAAGTGGCAGGAAGATATTGTTAAGTTCTCTTGTTGCTTTTGCTATCTTCTACCACCATGAAGGATTGCCCCTCTGCCATTCGCCACCCTGCTTTTGAGCCAGCTGACTATGGACTGAAATCTCTACAAAGTGTAAGCCAAATAAACTTTTTCCTCATTTAACTTTGGGTGTTGGATATTTTGTCTCGGCAATGAGAAAAGTAACTAAGACACATTTTAAATGAAAAATGAACCTTCAAATGTAAGCCAAATTATATAGTAGGGGAAAAAGATATTACACTAACAAAATATGTGGTTCATCTAAAGAAATAGGAAGTGTTACAACTTTCTGTATTCCAAATTCTATTCAAAGTCAGTTTTTAAATTGAAATAAGAGAATTATCCTATACTTAATTGAAATACATGTAGAAGAGATAGCTGATTATCATTAACACTGTCTCCAACCTGTGAAAGAGGGAACGTCTTTAAAAAGCAAACATTGCCTTGACGAAAAAATTCCTTTCTCAAGATACTGAAATTTCATGCTCTTGTGCTCTACAAATGCATTTGGAGTTCATTCTTTTAGTGTTTTCTAAAATTTGAATTTGAAACATTAACAAAGGGGAAAAAACTCTTCTGGTAATACTAACCATCCACAAGTGACAAGAGTAAACTTCTTTCATGAAAACTTCTTGCCTAGAGGTGGGTCTGGGTCATTATGTCTGTACAATAAGCTTTCCTACAAACAACATATGAATGCCAGATGGTTGGAACTGTTCCAGAAGAAACTGATGTTTTCATTGTTTGGAACTTGATTTTGTAGCTTTCTCCGTATAGTGATTTGATTACAGCAATTAGAAACTTTGAGAGCTTGCCCATAAATTATTCCACCCCTTAAATGTGGAACTCAGGTGGGTTTATTAGGCTGTTTTTCCATTAGCATGTTATTCTCACTTTCTTATTCAGGTGTGGATAATTTAGGCAGAATTTGTAAAACAGAAAATTTAGATTTTGTGCTTGAGTTGTTTCTTCAAGGAACTTGCTACTAACAAATATAGTGGCTTTGTTCATTGAATATTTATGTAGGAATTTTCATAAAAAATAAAATAATAAAGACTAAAAAGGTATTACTATATGTGTATATGGCTTTATTCTTTCATTATTCTAGACATTTTATACCTATTAACATGTAAACATTACATCAACTCTGTGAGGTTAATGCTATTATTATTCTTTTCATTTTGTAAATGAAGGAACTAAGGAATAGTAAAGTCAAGTTACCTATCAACTAGTTGAGTGGTACAACTAGAATTTTAATTTTAATCTGTTCATAACCACATCAACACCTATTGCTTGTTTCAATCCCAACTAATCTTGCTTGTTGCAAAAAGATGATGATAAAACTAGATTCTCTGCCTCATACCTCATCCTCATTATTGTTAACAGCGTCTTACTCTAATTATGGAAAATACCTTGTCTATTTCAAACCTTGGAAAATATCACAGAGAGTGTGATCACCTATCAATAGGACTAATCTTTATTGAAATTTGGAGAGACCCATTAGTTTAAGAAATAAAGGTTTTCTCTTCTAAAATTCTCTGTAAAGCTCTCTTATAATGAATGCTGTAATCCTCATATCCCCCACTTTCTTAAAGTCCATCATGAAATTTTTAAAGTATTTGCATTAAAGATGCAAATTTCAATACTCAAAGGCAAACATTTAAGAGTCATCCTACAATTAGCTTAGATATGTCGTCTCTATAGGCAAACGACTAAGTATTAGATACTTGTTATTTGTCATCTGGTATCCATATTATCTTACGCTAAGATCACCCTGATTTTCTCTCCCATTGTTTTGTGTGGTATTAACCCTCTGTTCCAAATTTGGATCTATGATGTTGTCCTGGCCTTCAAAACATTCAATTCCATAATCCCACTGATAAACTCTGAGATGAGTCGGAGATCCAGTAGGAGACAATGATCTCTAGCACTAATCTTGAGTACTTTTACTTAGGCTGATGAGAAAGGGAATATATATACTCTCTATTCCTGCTAGAACTGGAAGTGTGAATCTGAAACATTGCAGTGTTGGAGTCTACCATGAATGAAAACTTGCCAAAAGAGAAAACTTTTAGAGAAATAGTACAGTACTTAGAGACATGTCCTGATGGCATGTTTTGACCCCCTGGATCAAGAAGTATCTACAGGCTGTCCCCTGCTCTTTTGTGCTACATATGCTAATAAATTCCAATGTTCAAACTATTTAAATTTTCCTTCACTATGCAAAGAGTTCTGACAGAAGGAAGAACTCAGGGTTCCTGGCCCATGTGGAGGGAGTTTATCTTGGTTCCTTACTGAGAGGAAACAATGGGGCTGTTGAGGAAGGTTCTGAGGAGAATGAGTGAAGAGTTGGAATGTGAAGATTTCCCTAGGTAGATCTGATATTTTGAGGCATCATACTTAGAGGATCTACACAGCTTCTTTTAGAAAAGCAAAGAAAATTTTTTGCACTTTCACAAAAAATTTTTGGAGATGCCTAGGAGATTATTTCAACAATTGATTTCAACAATTAGAAAACAATGAAATTTTATGGTAATAAGTGGTTCCATTTGTGTTATTGTTACAGGATGCAAAGACTCACTTTTGCCTATGAGCCACAGATGGCTTTCAGCTGTTAGAAAGACATTTCTGACCTGGATTTCCACACTTTTCAAGAGATAATGTTCCTGGGTAGAGATCATCTTGGTGTGGCAGACTGTTAGTGGTCACCAGAAATCTTTTTTTCTTTTTTCTTTTTCTGGTAGTAGAATTTTAATCAGGCCTATAGATGTTTCCCAAACCTCCATTGTTGGCATACTTTGCAGGTGGTTGTAGTCATGTGATAAGTTCTTGCCAGAAGAAATGGAAGAGATGTATAGAACAACATGAGTGAACAGCTTCTATATCATGCATGTGTTAAAGCTGCTTGCCCTTCATCTCTGTGCTTTCTCCTAGGTTGGTCTAATTTCAAGCAATTAGAGAAACATCTCAAAATGAAGAAGCAACAAGACAGAACCAACAGTGTCCCTGAGTGACTACACACAAGAAAGCTGCCCACTAACCTGTTCTTTTCCCCACTGAATTATTATTTGACACAGAAATAGTGATATTATTTAAGTACCTATATGTTGGAGCTCTTTTTTCTAGAGGATGAACACCTATTCTGATACTCTCATCTTCCAAATCTTTTATCACAGCTTTCTCCACATTTTCATAACAAATCATTTCTAGTCCATCATGTCCTCTTATCTTTTAGTCATGCTCCATTCCGGCAGTTCTTTTAGTCATTCTTTAAGCTCCTTAAGATACAGCAGCTGCCACCTTACTGCTTTCTCCTCTGACATTCAAATGTTTTGTCAAAAAAATTGAGAAAACACCTCTGCTCAATGGATTTTCCACATGAAAAAAGAATCCCCTCAACTGTTAGGATTTCATTTTGATTTGTTCCAAAAATCTGTGCTAACTTGGGTCTCATGAGAGACAGGTCTTGCCATTCTTAATCATCATGGAGTCTGTCCCTGCTCTTAGTTATTCTCTATGAATAGCTCAAAAAAATACTATATTTCTCCCTGTAAGTTTAGGTGCATGAAATAGGAGAATGAATGAAAGTTGAGAAGATTTTCTTCCCAAGATATCAGACACTTCTATTTTCTTTTTCACCTTCAGAAATGTTCCTGGTTTAATGATAAGAGCCCAGTTATCTTTCCTACAAAGTTAAAGGGTACGATTGTCATTGGCCCTGCACAGAAACTGGAGCTGAACCTGTGGGAGCAGCACGTCGGTCGACACTTTTAGGCACACCTGTAATGTGACTCACTCACTATTTCCATCTCTGTCCTCTCAGGTTTTCTTGCGTCTGCTATTGACTGAATTAGTCCATCTGGACTGTAAGTCTTTTATTTAAATGCCACATTTTCCTTTCTTTCTTTATTTCTTTTTTGAAACAATGTCTCTTGCTGTGTGTTCCAGGCTGACCTTGAACTCCCTATAAAGCCTAGGTTGGCCTCAAGTTCATGATGATCTCCCTGCCTCAGCTTCACAAGTACTGGGATTGCAGGCATGTGCCACCATGCCCAGCATTAAATGACATGCTTTCTTTTTCATAACTTTGATTGTGACCCTTGAGAAACCTCAAAACTTCTATCCACTTTTTTATCCTTCCCAGTTCTTCCTGCCACCCTCCACCAAATTTCCTTATCCAAATTTTTGAGAAACAGAATCTGACTGGCCAATATTACCTCTGCTTTTTGTTCCAGGTTTCCTTGTGGTAGTGGCTACCTTTGGGTTACATGCTTCCTCCCCTCTTTGACAACGTCAGAGTCGTGGGCTGGGATGGTCTCCTGAGCTACAAACCCAGCCGCCCAGTACTGACCCCTCTACCCTCAAGATACAGGATAGCACAAGAAGAGTTTTATTAGACATGGTTATAAGAAAAGTAAGCATTATGGTTAATCATTACACCTTAGTGCCTCTAATGCAAGGTTTTATTTTCCATAGTTTAAGTGAGAGAGAGACAGAGAGAGAGAAAGAGAGAGAGAGAATTGAGAAAATTGAATTCCCTAATATTAAGGAAATATTCAGTGTTTATGTGTAAAAAGCTGTATACTGACCATGTTTTAAACAAGTTCTTTTCCTTCATGTTTACATATATGAAATGATATGGTCATTGAGATTTGCTTCTAAATATTTGGGGGACACATGGATAAGGATATCGAGGAAAACAAATATAAAAGATCCCTTTAAATGGTGGAGTGTTTGGAGGTGGACAAAGCTGGAGAGAGGGGACCAGGAGGGAAAGGGCTGGAACAGGAAGTTAGGTGGTTATGCATGATGGGTGGGTGGGCACATGTTGAACTAGAAGTAAGAGAGTATTTTAAAGACCAAAGAGAAAACTTTGGATTATTTTCTGAATGAGAGGGGAAGCCATAGTTTTAGGTAGAAAAATGACATGGACATTAACAGAACAGTCTGCCTGCCACATTGAAAGGAAGGGAGGGATAAGGAGGTAGGGATAAGGAGGTTTTTGTAACCGTCCAGAGAAGAGACATCACAAAACGAAGTGAGATACGGTTGGATTCAAAGGAAAGCTAACAGGATTTGCTGAGGGATGGACCATGTTGATATAAAAGACAAAAGTAAAGGTGATACTAAAGTATTATCCTGAGTAACAAGAAGAAAGGAGCTATCATTTACTAAGGTAGGGAGTATTTCAGTGTTCATGTGGAAAGTAAATTCTCATGTTCATACTAAATGTATTAGAAAAACATATTATTGATTAAAAATAATTTTTAACTTGGGAATAGCTTCCTCTGATACTAATGGAAGAAAATATAAAGAAAAAATACATTTAATTATATAAGTCAAAGTCTCTATAAATAAAAACAAAAATATTTTTAAATGTTTGGGAAATATTTCTATAACAATAAATTTAAATATTTTTATACAGGTTTTCTTTTCTGAGCATCCAACTTGGATGGAAAAGCAATAAAAACTGTTAACAGTAGGACTACAAAAGAAAACAAGCAAAGTTCATTGTCTTGCTGTCAAATGCCTTTGCCCAGAAAGCAAAAGATTTCCTATATTCTTTGAGCTCTGACTTACATAATCACCATCTTAATCGTGAAGTTTCACTCCAAGTAGAAAGTAGAACAGCAAAAACAAAGCCCCGCTACACCTGGAGGAGTGAAAGTGTGCGTTCTTTTTTAGCGGAGTTTGAAGGGGCAAGATAGAATGAAGTCAGATACCAGTGTCCTTTCTTTCCTCATCTTGTAGTAGAGGGCAGTAAAAACTTCTAAAACCTTCTCAGGGAAACCAAGCACCTGGGAGCCCCTGAGCTGCTTTCCTTGCCTAGGGGAAGCCCTGTGCATACTTGCTCTCAGTCAAAGACCCAAAATGTAGTACTAGCGGAGAGAAGCGGCTGGATAGATAGTTTCCCACCATCGTGTGTGCCATGAAGGGAAACCAGACTTCTTGTGCTTTCATTCCAGGGATACGATGGCACTGAATAGTGCAGTGAGTACTTGCTGCTGAAAACCAGGCGTTGGAGCGTAGGGCTTTCCCACCGCGCTGCATTTCATGGGGTAAGAGGTTGTAAAGTTCTTTCACAGTCTTTGTAGTTAACAGAGACCTCTCTAAAATGCAAATGGTTATTTGCCAGCGTCTTTTAGCATTCATGTTTTCATGTTGTAGATACGTTAGTGGGGCATTGTGTGAGTCTGACTCAGGGAACAGTAGCCTTGTTATTAGCCTATGGAAGAGAAAACAATTGACTTTGGCTTCCTCACCTCATCACCAATAGTCTCCAACACACTTTGTTTTTTTTAGATGAATGGCTGAGTTTCTTAACTGTATGTAAAATGCTATCTAAACCCAGATTTAGGCTTCTTCTCAGCCCTATTGCTGCCTTCAAGTCCTTCAGATACAGAAATTTCATGATCAGTCAGTGGCTAACCAGTACCATTCTGAATTCTAAACTCCAAAAGCAGCCACTTGAACTCGGAAGTTTTCTGAGGAAGGGAGTCACAGACTTACAATTTTCCACTAGTCATCTCTGTTCCTCTTATTTTCTGGGGAATATTTCTTTGAACTACTTTAAAACAAAAAGTAGGCATCTTAGTAGAAATATAAGTTAGCAGAAATAACTTCTGTAGAAATTATTCACCTTCTGAAAATAAGGACAACAGACTGATTGTCCAAGGTCATGTAGTTCTCATAATACTTTCTTGTGATTTTTCTATTATTGTGTAATAAGTACCTTTAAGAGAAATATTGGAATATGGGACTGACCAAGGGCTCAAAATTTGGGTATAATATTTGGCTACTTCAATTAACAGTTTAGCAGCTAGTTGGTTGTCTTCTATTCTTCTATTTTTTTTCCTGTCTTCTATTTCATCTCATCAAAGCTGCATATTACAGGCTAAAATAGATCCCTGTGGCTACTCACTTCCTCTTTTCATTCCCCCTTCTCCCATTATCTCATTAGTGTTGCTTTTATTTGCTCTTTAGTCACCTTTTCTTTCCATGTGCCCTAAATCCCTCCGAAATGTACATTTTCATTTCTGTCTATGCGATTTCGTGCTGTGCGTATAGCCCATCTTTGACAACTTCTACAATACGTGCCTTGATACCTGAGACAAGACTAACTTCACCACTAGCACTACCATTAAGTTCTTTCTTGGTAAAATACACTTTCCTGGGCCTCAGACGAGCCCCAACAAATTAGCAACTGTGGGCAGATCCTGGGATTCAACATTTTACAACCTTTCCAGATGTTTATGATGTACATTAACACTTAAGAACCACTGACCTAGAAAGAAATTTTTTTAAAAAAAACATGTAGATGAGGCCATCATCGGTTCCCTCAATTCTTAGTTCTTTGAATGCTCCCCCACCTTCCCTTGTTCCTACCTTAGGACTCAGTGAAACACACTGGTTTGAAAGCAGGTTTCTAACACTAATTGGTCTCTCCTTCTTTCTCCCTGCCTTCATCTGGTGTTTAATAACATCAGAGCAGTATGCTGAGCATTACAAATATTTGATATTCTTCAGTTAAAAGTGAGAAAGGGAAAGGAGACCGACTAACTGGTGCAAAAGCTGCTGGATCAAACTCTCCCTTGAGCTTTAGACACATAGACTACAGAATACAGAATGGTCAGAATCCAGGAAACCCAGAAGTAAGCACACTGGGACCCATAAAGTCCCTTCCTCTCTTTGATTCAGAGAGAAACATTAAAACAGCTGACCTATTGCTCCAGCATTTCTTTTCCATCATCTGGAATGTGTGATACATGTATTTTTAAAGGTGCCATTGTCCTGCCTGCTTTCTCCTTCACCACAATTTTACTAACTCATTCTCTTTCAAGAAAACTTTCATGCTAGAGATGCTAGCTAGGTAAAAAGCCTTATTTATTCCATATGATCGCGTAGTTCTGCAAGTAGAATACAAAGAAATTTCTTCAAAACTTATTGACTATGCAGGTGCATAATACAAGAAAAGACTACCTTTCATTAAAAACAAAAAGTTAAAATTATATAAAAGTTCACTGCTTTTTATTGCAAGTTGTTAGTCAAAGTTGCATATTAACTAAAACTATATTAAATAAGTTTATTTAAACTGTATTCCCAGGCTCTATAAATTAAAGAAATTCTGTAATATTTTAGCCAAGTAATAAATTCAATTTGATGTACAACTGCTCATTCTATTCTGTCTTATTATCAATTGAGGTTGATCAAAAATCTGTTTTCCTTAAAGCAGAGATGTTTCTCTTATGGAATGTTTTGCTCTTAGGGTGGAGTGAAACACAAATGCTATAATTATCTTTACCTCATATAAGAGCAAAATGAATGACACATAAGCTAACTAGTGAGTATCATAGTTTATTAAAAATATTATGTGGAAGTAGATTGAAAAATGTTAGCTTGTTCTAGAATTGTCTCAGATCACTTGGTTTGTAACCCAGAAACAGCCCATCTTTCACCTGAAAAGAAGTGCATTTTATTATCATTAGCTGACTTTTTGAAATAGTAAGTTCTATTTTTATTTTCAAACATTCACAAAGACCTATTTAACTTGCTGAATTTAAATCATGTATAGGCAGATAGTTTTCTAGAAATAGGGAGGGCGAAATGTAACAACAGTACCTACTGAGAACTAGCTTCCAAATACTGCCTTTAAGTCTCAACTTCACAGCAAGATCTGGCAAATAGATAGGGTTGAAACTGTCGAATCTCTTAAATAACCACAACCCACTGTCATTCAAAGGTTTTGCAGGAGAATAATTGCACATTTCTGTGTTACACAGAAATTCCCTTTTATTCTTACTCCCCTCACTCACTTTTATGACTTTATCAATTTCCACCTATACCTCCTGCTGTGCAATACCACAACAGGAATTATAGACAAGGGGCTGAGACCAACAGGATAAGAAAAATCATGTGTATGAGAAAAAGAAGAGACAGGGAAAGAAAGCGCCAACTCTGAATAGCTTCAATATGTCCATCCCAAGTCTGATAAACATCTCTTTCATATTAAATGTTGGCTGAAAGTACTTTTACATAGAGGAAAAAGAAGGCCTTTTCATGGTTTTGAAAGGTGAGCACAAGATCAAAGCAGCTAGGATGGAAGTTCTTTGACTGGAATTCTACCAGCCCAGATGGAAAACTCATTTTAAAAAATCAAATATATCCACAAATAAAAATAAGCCACTAGATTTTAAGAGTTTTGGCCTGTGTTATGTGGAACATCAGGAACCAATTAAATTGCTCTCCCCTCCTTGTTTATCCTAAATAATATGGTCTTTTCCCTCCTCTGATTACCCCGGCTTTGTGTCCCTGTGGCAAGAATCTGTTCTTTCACTCTGTTAAAATCCTTTCTCCATAGCTCAGAAGAGTTGAGAAAAAACTGAAATCCTGCGTTGTATCATGCTAAGAAAAAGTAGCTAAGAACCCATGTTATACCTTGTAATATTTTCTTTTTAGTTGGCAATTGCTTAACTGTTGGGTGTATTTGTATATGAACCATGAGATCAAAACCATTGACAATGATTCTGTTTTTCATTTGCTTACACTTTTCACCTCCCTCCTGAGTTATGCTGGAATATATTCTTCATACTCTGCTTTTAGTTTTCCTTCTTTAGGTTTGTGTCCATGGTTCAGTTCTGAGGGGATAAAGAACCAGACTTAGTGCCTTATTGTGAAATATGGACTATAAAATGACATCATTCCTTCCCGCCACTGTCTGAGAACACACGATTCAGTGCGTCTGTCTTGTCTGCCCACTGGGACCACAGCCCTAGTAAAGGGTACCCTGTTTCATGTCTGCACATCAACAAATCTACCTGTCTGCCCCTCAGATATATTTCTAGGAGCAGGGTGGATATTTCTCATTGGAAAGAGCTACTAGTTACATTCAGAAAACCACAAGTCACATGGCTTCTGACTTTTACAATACACATAGTCATCCCATGCATGTGTCATAGAACAATATTTAAAAATGAGAAAGCATTTGAGCCAGCACCCTTTTACACGTGTTCAGAGTGACTAAGACAACCGGCGCCTCAGAAGGCTAATGCATCCACAGAGGAACCTCTTCCAAGATAACAAACAGACTTCTTGGAAATTCTGTTCCTGTGAATCCCAATAAGCAAGCTCAAAGTTCAGCCACTTTCTTGTGAACATTCAGATAATCATGCCAGGAAGTAACAAGTGAAATATCATCCCAATGTTTAAAAACAGCTTTCATCTTATTTCCACAATAACCCAAAGGCTTAGCCCACCATTCCTGTGGCTCCCGAATGAATGATTTCACCATTCTACTCAGCCCTGCTGAGTGCCTGGTACTTGGTACTATGCAATGTCTCCTAGTTCTCTTTTTTTTAAATTCAACTGTTTGATTAACATATGTATCTTCAAGGGTAACTGGTTGTTCATCTGACTTGCTGTTTCCACAATAACACTACTTTTGTTCATTTCTGGAAAACAAAACCAACAGTTGCTTTCTTCGAAATGGTGCCCTCACCTAGAATCACAGGTCATGTCCAGGCTGCCTAGCAAAGGTCATTTAAATTTGAGTAGTGACAAAGTGTAATAGAGGGAAGGGAAAAAATCCAGACTAATAAAAGGCAATCGGAATTTAACCAGATCTCTTCATCAAAGGTGATACCCAACTTCTAAGCCTCGGTGCTCCAAACTCTTAAAGGGGCTGTAGAACATTAACTTTCAGAGTATCTACAATGTTCGATGCCCTTCAGAGAAGTTTCATGTTTATTCACACAAAATTCCTACAAAGCAAGACTTGCTGTTAAATCATAGGTGAGGAAACTGTAGCTCAAAAGGCTAATTAACATGCCCAAGGTCACAAAGCAAAAAAGTCAGAGCTAAGATTTAAATTCATGCATTAACTGGCTTCAAAGCTATGGTCTCCTATATGAAAGCATCATGTTATACAAATAGTGATAAATGTTCTTTTTTCTTCCAAAATTCTTTCCAGCTTTAAAAGGCAGTTTGTGTTATAAATTCCAAGCTTCCTATCTATATATTTATATAAATCACACAAACCAATGTGTAAGGTCTGGCACTATGAGCTATCTTTCACACTTTTAATTCTCACCATGCTCCTCTTGCATCTTCACCTCTCTCAGGATAAATTTCTTGTTACTCCCTTAGTCCAATGTTTTGATGGTCCCATCTTGGACTTTAGTGACACTATGTTGTACTCTCTAAATACCACTAGCCAAATTGTAAGCTGTTTTTTTGTGTGTTCAAGAGCTCTTCAAATTTCATCTTAGAAGACTTTTCAGAAAAAGTCAAAATAGGGATAGTAATTCCCTGATGCCTTACCACCTAGATAATCATTTGTTTTCAGTAAACAAAAGAAAAAACATACAATATGCTATATATAGACTATAATATACATTGTATGCTATAACTATATCATACATAACAATACATTAAAATAGATGCATTATAGCAGTGTGATATGTTATTATTCTACATAGAATGTTATTCTATGTAGAATATTAATATTTTTAGGACTTTATTATTTTATATAGGTTATAAAATATTCTATATAAAATTCAATGTTATTTTATATAAAATGTATAATGCATATTTTTACTTGAGCATAATTTATGCAAAATATAGATATTATATAATTTGCATATGATACATGTACATTATGAGCCACATTCTACCTGGGCTTCTGGGCTTGCATGAGAGATGCTCTTCTCTAAAGCGGGTGGTTCATGAAAGCTTGCATATTGAAATGGCTATCTTTAAAACTGAAATGGGACATCCCATTCAGTAAGACTATGAAAATTATCATTTTAATGTGTGTTTGATTATAATAATTTGGTGTCAAACAATACATTGGTAAACTCTACAGGTGATGGACTAGGGCTGGAAAAAGACAATAAAACAAAAAGAAGTTTAAACCACTCTGCACAGAAACAAGCATCAGAAATGCTGATGAAAGAGGGAAGCAGAGACAGAGGAAAAAGAGAAGGGGGTCAGGAAGCTCAGGGAGGCTGGTAGTACAATAGACATTTTTAGAAGAATGATAATAATAATGCAATTTAAGTCACTACTATTTCTATAAAATAAATCTCCTTTGCTCCACGACTTCAGGAGAGTTTGCTATACATGTGTTAAGGATAAAAAGCAAGGTTGCCATGGAGCAGAGAGGTAATATCAACCATGCTAAGGTGATAACAATTAAATTTGGCACAAGAAGTACCCTTGAGAATGTGTGTGAAATCCTGGGGTGAAAACTGGATTTCCCAGGCCTTCACTATATGGATCCTGAGATGAAATTCCTAGATTTTTAAAAAATCTTCAAAGACAGGGTGATTTTAGCTTTTACTTAGGTATATTTACTTCAAAGCATTCTTGATGGAAACAATAACATCATCAGCATTGTATAAGAGAAAATACAACTACAATATTGTTGAAATTCTCCTCTTTCTTTAAAGATACTCTTGTCCTTCTTGGACTTCAAAATCAGAGGATGGTTAATCATGATCTTTAGGCCAATTCTGGTGTGCTGCTTTTTTCTTAAAATAAAATTTTACTGGAGCACTATCATGCTCACATGTCTAAACAATGTTTTTGGCTGTTTTTGTCAATTATGGCAGAGTTGATAGATGTGATGGAGATCATATGGTCTACAAAGCCCAGAATATTTACCAGATGACCTTTTACAAAAAAAAAAATGTTAATTCTTGCTCTTAATCAATGTTTTTTAAACTTGGTTGCACAATCAAATCACTTGAGAAGCTTTAAAATAACTTGAGCTCCTAGACAATAACCACAGATATACTGATTTAATTTGTTCTAGGGTAAGATATGGACATTGGCATTTTTTAAAATTCCAAGTGACTAATGTGTCATGAGGGAAAGTCACTATTCTAAGCATTTTTGGTCTCTCAAGTAAAGTCAAATTGAAGAAATGTATTTCAATTCCATAGATTTTGTATTTTAGCTAACCAAGATGATGTATTTTAGTGACTGTATTTGGTCGACATAAAAATTAATAAGAGGAATTTTTGACCAATAATTGTTCTCTCAATGGTCACAAAATAATAGAATGCTTTGTTCCCTTTTAAGACATTCATGTGCAGTAAGTATATGCAGCAAGAACTTTGTCTTTTGGCTAGAAACTCTAGCCAATGTCTCAAGAGAAGCCCTAATCTCAAGAGAAAGGTTATTTGTTGCTTGTTATTTGTTTAGAATAATTGAATATTAAGTAATTCTAGATTCAAAATGTAGGCAATTTGCATGCCTTTCTACTGAATGTCAAACTTTATTTTTTAAAAACTTCAAAAATTTGGGTATTATTTAAATTTTACTCGTACCTAAGTCTTTAAATGTATTTCTGAGAAGAGGAACTGTAAGAATATTTCTAGAGAGAACTTTCTCTAGTCCTTAATGACCAAGGATTGGGTTTTATTGCACATCAGCCTGCTTGATTCTGCAAATACTGTTCATTTACTAGTAGATCAGGAGGTAAAGATCTGTTGCAAGCATTAATCCACATTCCAGAAATTTAGACACTAGCATGATCTTAAAAGAATAAAATAAAAGACTTTAGAAAAACTATTGCCTGTGGTTTTTAATTATAAGAAATGGAAACTGATTCTGGCTGAGTTGAGCAGCAAAAGAATTTCTTAAAAGGATATTGGACATTCTATTGAACTGCCAGGAAGACTGGTATCTATACAAGTACAAAGAGAAGCTAAGTAGAACATAACCAAAAATTGTACTTTTTTCTCTTCAAGGATACTGTTACTGTTGCCACTAACTCACAAAGCTACAGCTGACACTATTAATACCAAGGGAATTCCAAGACGTCTCTGCCACTGATGTCCAAGGAGACTGAGCATTTTGGCCTTTGTCACTATCACCTATCACAATGGATTCTCTCTGTTCCTAATTCTTTAAGTTACTAAAGGTTCAAACAGTGGGAGAGTTGCTTTTCATTACCTAGGTTGAAGTCCCATGTTCATTCTCTACCTGCAAAGGGGTCTGAGATGGCAAGGTTCTACCAAACCCTGTACCAAAAAATAAATATGAAACCATTTCCAAGCTAGAGACTGAAGGTACATATTGCATAGGCTAAAACTTATGAACATCTGCTACAGAATCATTTAAAATTATATTAAAAGGAAGAGAAAAATAAGAGAAAAAATTAAGAGAGTTTATTACCCTATTTAATAAAATAGAAGCATTTATAGAACTCAGATGCATTTAGAAACAAATTAGAAAATGAATAACATCCCACCAATAATGTGAATTAGTTTAATATTTTTCAGTTTCAGTACTGTGTCAACTAGTTTTTTTCTTTATGTAACCTAATATAACCTACATTTTCTAGATTTCATTAACATGTAGAAAAGTCACATTTCCTAACATGCTTACTTGATAGTACAATGTTTCGTCATACGAACTGCCCCACACCAAAGGCAGCAGAATAAAATAGCCTAACATTGGGATACTCCCAAATCTAGGTTATTCTGGGAGGAATAACAGCATGAATTTTTAAGTATGGTCTTTGTAAGACTTTGATATTTCCAATGTTTAGGTCTTTTTGATGCTATGCTCTACACAGGGTTCTGTGGCTGTGAAAATAAACCCAACACATTTGGTAAACATACACATTTAGTAAAAATAATAGCTAATTTCCAGTAACAGCTTCATCTAAATTCCTAAATTTATAAAAGCAACATCTCCTAAAAAACACAAAATCTGCAAAAATTCAACTCTGTCACAATGGAGTCAACCTTTTATAGAAATAGTAGTGGCCTTTAGTTCCTCAAAACTGCATCATTTCCCTCTTGTTCAATTCAAAATTGCAAGTGTGTGGGGATTGCTTTCCCAAATATAAGAATGTTTGGATCCACTACTCCCATCACATGTACACATCCACACACACCAATGAACTGCTGGAAGCTTTAACACAGCAGTGGTTTAGCCAGGAATAAAACACAATTGCTATTGGATTCTCCTTCCCTCAACAGCCTTCAGCAAGACAGAGCTTTTAGGCAAGTACAGGACTTGAGACAAGGAACCAAACCCTCAGACAAAGTTCAAAGATTATTTCTTTCTCCTTAGACAGCAAATCTTGTCATGGCCTTTTTCTCATGTTAAATATAGCTTTATATGGACACATTTATTTTTCTTTAGGTGTAGGTCTTTTCCTCTAAATCCAGATAATGCATAAGAAAGGTAACTTTCTCAAACTTGACTTGAGTTATACTGCTATACTATTTTTAATTTGTACTTGTACTAGTTTATCAATCACTAGATCTTGGTTTAAGAGAATTATCAAATGCTGGAGAAAGCAGTAGTACCTACTTCTGGTAGGATGGAAAAGAAATCTTGCAAATTGCACCTGGACTTCTCATGAACTAAATTTCCCCGCATGATGTCTACTTAATTTTACTACTTTTTAACAGTTCAATCTCTATTGCTCTAAGATAATAAAACTTATAGACTTTTTAAATATTAGCATTATTTTCCCACACACACATCCTTTGCTGAAGAAGGAGAAAAAAAAAAAAAGGAAAATCTGGAACCTGTCTCTGCTTCTCTCCTCATCCATTTTTTTCTTACTCATTTCCTCTTCTTGATCACTAAGGGATCATAGCCCATTCCCTGCCCACAGAAACTTGTCATTAAATAAAATAACCAGCTCAGCACAATGCACCCTCATACTTCCAACACTAGAGACTCCTTAAAATTTTTTATTTCTTTAAAATGTTATTATTATCATTTGGTGCTAGGAATTGAACCCAGGACCTCAAACCTGCTAAGTATGTACTACTGAGCTATACCCCTCAGCCCTAATTACATTTTTAGACTAAATTACTCTTTTTAATATAAGAACATCCATTTATTTCCCAAAAATAAAAAATGCTAATGCACACATGTAAGAGTGAAGCTAGATCTGAAGAGACCCTCATCAGCCTTCCACAAATTACCTTTACTTCAAGAAATAAGATTTCAACTTTCTCATTCTCAATCTTATTCTCTCAGAGAGAACCATGGGAAAATATTAAAAATAGTCCTTTGTTTCAGGGTTAAAAAAAATCAGTTTACATGAAGATCCTACCCATAATAGACTGGTGGGGCAGCTGATTCTGTGGATATTCTCCAGTTTTAGATGAACTGAATACTAGAGGGAAAAAATTATTTAAAACTGTGATGAGTAACATCCTTGCCTCGCTCTAGCACCCTGGCAGAGAGTGGGATACTGTGGCAATTAATATCCTTGTCCAAGGATGAAAGAAGTAGACTAAAGAACTGCAAGGAAAGCCCACACTACCAATAAATTGAGAAATCTTACTTAGGGATGGCTGGGAGAAAAAAATAATTGCAAGGAAAGCCCAAACTACCAATAAATTGAGAAATCTTACTTAGGGATGGCTGGCAGAAAAAAATAACTAAGGAAAGTGTTGACCATCCTGAAATAAATGATGTAGCAGTGGAAGCCCATCTCAAAGGGAAACATTTAAGAGAGCAGTTAGCTTGTTGGTTGGAACATTTGTGGAATCACATGGAAAAACATGTCTGAAGAAACATCTAATTTAATTAGAGTATGTATGTGGAAACTGACTCAGGCAAAAGGGAAATACTAAGAAATAAATCACATAATCTTGGATGGAGAGAAAGGGAAGCTTTCAAAAGGGCTGAAAGTATGTTGTCTGTATCTTCTAGGAAAGAGCAAAATTGGTCTCATTAATAACAACTTTGTGAGCTCATATGGAAAGTGCCTATAAAGAAGACCCCCAGAAGGTTCTATGTGACCTCTTTCAAGAGGGTGATGACAGAGGGTGACGACTACATGGGCTGAATCCTGCCCCTGGGAGGATATTCTCTACATGGGCTGAATCCTGCCCCTGGAAGGATAGCCTCAAGCCAGATCTGAAGTCACTTTGCCATCCCAGCCATCATTTATGGAATGATTTATGATGGGATTCCATCATTTATGGAATCCCAGCCAGTTAAAACGGAAGCCCTGGAGGTGAAGAACTTCTCCAATTTTCTAGAGTATTGAAGCCAGTGAACCTGGTTGTCATGGCACAAATATCATCCTGGGCTAGCTTTGTTAAGGCAGAAGCTGGTTCCAGGATAAGCCAAACATCTGGATTGCATCTTAAATTAGTAAGTACTCCATGGCTTATTCTTGGTTAAAAAGGAGGCAAAAGACTGACTCAACAGTGACCACCACATGTGATCAGTAGGAGCTTCTTGGGATTTTCTGAAAGAATTATAGCAAGTACGCTTTGAACCATACCGGTTCCTGAAAAGTTCTAGGGACAACTTCTTAGGCCTTGGATTCCTAAGAATCCAGATAGAGAGTACTCTTATGCTAGGGAAGGGGAGGAACTTTGTTATGGTTTATATCTAGATGTCCCCCAAGAGCCTCATGTGCTCATGGGTGGGTATTTTGGAAGGTGACTGGATTATGGGGGCTCTGTAGCTGACTTGCTATTAGGAGATGGGGTCTGGTGCAAAGAGGATGGTCAAGGTATGGGGAGCTGGAAGGGTTTGTCTCTTCTTCTTCAGCTCCTCCTTTGAAATCTCTCTTCTTCCCTGTCACGATGCCATGAGCAGCTTTCCTCACCCAGATCCTTGTGCCTTGCTGTCCTGTCTTGGAGCCAGCTGTCTATGGACTGAAACAAACTGAGCCAAAATAAACCATTCCTTCTTTAAATTGTGAGTATTGGGCATCATGTCTCAGAAAAGAGCAAAGTGGCTAAGATAAACTATGTAGTAAAAACTAGTTTAATACGTGTTGTCCTCATTTGAACAATCAAATAAGTTTGTTTCAAAGTTGGCATTTACAACACATGGGATTAGAATTTAACAATAATTGCTTTCATTATAACAAATTTGCTTTCTGTTTCTCTTTTTCAACTTGATTTACTCTCCTGGAGAACTATCATTTTGCAATAACACATCCACTTAATATTTCTTCACTGGGGTTATTTAACATGTCTTTCAGAAGGCAAGACAGTTCTGTTAAAGTGAATGAAATAAAATGACTAGTTCTAATATTGACTCAGGCAAAGTCACTACTCAAAATGCATTTTTACTCATTCAAAATGGATTTCATAGCAGACCTTTCCCCAAAAGAGTTGCTATGAGCATTAAGCAAAGTGACATATATGTGACACTAACTGGTATAGAGAGAGTGGCTCAATCATCACAGTTTCTTTCTGGATTCTTTGTGTACTAAATTCTGTTTCCCATTTGGCATCCTGCTGGGCTGCCACTTGCTGAATTTATTATCTTACCTTCTAAAGTCCTTTACCACTTCTCCTTTCTCAGACCTAGAAATACACTGTTGTTCCCTCCCTGAAACCTACAGTTACCCTCATAGTTACTTCAAATATTTGCATCTACCAGTGAACATTTCCTCAAGCACCTCCTGGATTCTGTCCTACTCCAGGCCTTTAGCTTGCTCTGCTAAAAGGATTTTCTAATTTAATTTCCTTTCATATTTTTCTGTGAGGGAGAACAGGAAGTTCCTGCCCTCTGTCCAGAGTCAGAGTCAGTCTTCCCTGAATAACATTTCCTGTTGGAGTTACCTATTACAGCTTCAGTTGCTTCTCTGTAGTTCAATTTCTAGAGAAAATCCATCTCTTGAGAGATTAAAAAAATAAAGAAAAAAATGGTGGAGAAGCTAAGAAGTGGTCCAACATTGTTGGGAAATCTTACATATTGAGAGTTCAATGTAGAGTTTATGGAAAGCTAAGAGATCATCTTCTTTCTCCACTCTGGGCTCTTCTCCAATTAGAGTAATATAAAGCAAGGACATTGTGATTTCTATGTGCTAGTCACTGAGAAATTTATACAGATCATCTCATTTTATTTTTAATCATTTCTGTACAAGACACAATCATCAGCATTCTCATTTTATATATACTGAGAATTGAAACTTAAAAAGTTGTTCAAGGTCACATAACCGGGAGGGACTCAGATGACCTGGCTCTGGCATCCGTCTTCTCAACTACTGATGTCACTGAAGATTAAATCTAAGAGAAGACAAGCATCTCATCTAATGAAACTTTCCAAGTCTTTTGGAGCCTATTTCTCTTCTATGAATTTTAAGGATCCTGGGGGAAAATCTATGACTAATATAAAAATGTAATATTTTGCTCACAGAGCACCAGAATTCTCCACACTATTATGACAATAACAATAATTGTTGCTACCGAGTATCATCTACATGATGGAGTACACCAGGAATTTTCCTTGTGCTATTTAATTTTTAAAGTAACCCTAGTAAGATCTTATTGTTGTCTCCACTTCATGATGTAGAAAACCGAGACTTAAAATAATGAAGTAGCCTGGGTGAGATTTAATTCACATCTCTCAGATTCCAAAATGCTTGTTTTGTTTTGTTTTGTTTTTTCAAGATATTGCCTTCCATTTGGGGCAGGGGGAAGGACTTTTATAAAAAAGCATGTATTGCAACTCTTCATGCCTGTGGTCTGTGACTTATGACCATCTTTAATTCTGCATGAAAAGGTTAAAATGATAAAGAGATTAAGTGATCCAAATAATCAATTTCTGATTATCTCAAATTGCCAAGTAAAGCTAACTTATCCTATGAGCCAAGACCTTTCACCAAGAAAAGGAATAAAACAGACACATTATTTTATCTTTTGCTATGTGGTTTGCAACTCCCAGAGAAAGGAACTCAGCTGTAAAACTAAGAAACAAAAACCAAATGGTACACAAGGGAGTTCTAGAATCTCTTCTTTTTAGCAGGTAACAGAAAGGGAAAAGACCAAAAACTAGGTTGCATAAAGAAATATCAAAACGATCACACTCCATGGAAAAATACTAGGGCTTGAATTTATTTCCAGTTCTGTACAAGCCATGTTTTCTTGAATCAGTCACTTTACTTCCCTAAGATAGCTTCCTTTAATTAAAAAAATCTGAAAAATATGGCCTTGCTTCACCTAGTAGATTCTTAAAAGAATTTTAAAAAGGCACATTAAATTTTTTATAATTCATACAGGCTTAGAAAAATATTGCCTCATCCTTATCAAGCGGGTCCATTTAAATCCTAGTTTAGTCACGAGGCACAGAGGGGTGTTGTTCAGCTACCCTAATTTTACTCTCTATTCTTTTGCTTTCTTTAAAATGAGTGGAGTAAATATTTCTCACCTATTCCAAAACCCATCCTAACATTATCCATAATGTTAGTCCAGGTGTCCACTATTCCCCCCCATGGAATTCAAATACTTTAGGTCTCCTGAAGTCAAATCCAGGTTGAAGGGTGACCCTAGACAGGGCCGAGAAAAAGCAGGGAATATAATCCACTTTGTCACAGTGATTGACTTAAAGTTAGCGTAGCAAAACTAAAGAGACTGGTTCAGATATAAGTACATTTATTAAAACCCACAAAAATAATAATAATCAATGGAAATGAACACTTGCTGATAAACTGTAGCTTTGGGAAAGGAGTTTTTGGCTTCAATGAAGTAGTACCTAAGAAGAAATTTCATATTTCTATTTTTGGCCATGCTGGAATGACTGTTACCAAGTAGCTCTTCCACTCTAAACAACCAGAGAACTGGACAAAATAAATAAAAGAACTATTTCTAGATGTCATATGATAAGCACAATGCAAAAGACATGTCGGAGTTAAACTGTTAAAAGGTAAAGATAAAGGCCAACATTACAACAAACTACAGAAAATGATATATTACACAACAAGAAAGGAATCCAAACATTAATGGACTTCTCATCAGAAATGGTGGAGGCTAGAGAGAATGGAACCATATCTTAAGACTAGTATATGGTGAGGTGGGATGACTGCCAATCCAAAATTCTGTATCTACAAAAGGTACTTTTTAAAAAAGTAAAGTGAACTAAAAATATTCTCAGATAAAGGGGAACTGAGAGACTTACCCTGCAGATATATACTATAAGAAATGCTGAGCAGATTCTTCGCTCTGAAACAAAATGATACTAGAGGGAAATCTGCAACCTCAGGAAAGAAAGAAAGGTCTCAGAAATTGTAAATATCTGGGTAAACGTAAACAGCCTCTTTTTAACTTTTTTAATGCCTTTATTAATCACATAATTATTTAGGCCACAAGTAATATTGGCTTATCAGTTCATAATATATGTAACTATAATAATGTACTTAATAGTTATATACCACATAATCTTGTCAGTTTATAATGTATATAAATGAAATAATAAATTTCTCTGTTAAAGCATAAATTATAGGGTATGTCTAGACTTAAAAGGTTACAATATTTCTATATTCTAAATGAATTAGTACATTTTTGTCTATAAACAGATTGTGAAAAGGCAGGGATGTATTTTATAATCCCAAAACATTCTAAAAATCATTCAAATAAACAGCAGCAACAACAAAGTGCTGGGAAGGAGACATAGAGAAACAAAAACAGGATACAACTAGAAAACACAAAATGCAGTGGTAGACCCAAGTCCATCATGACAATACATTAAGTATTAATAATCAAAACACTCCAATTACAATGCAGAAATGGATTGAGCCTAAAAGAATGGTTCCTGAGCTATATCAAGTCCACCAAAAAAACCACTTTAAACATTAAAATTCATATAGATTGTAAGTCAGTAGATGGAAAAAAGATGTACCACACAAATAGTACACATTAAAAAATTGGGGTGTCTGCATTAATATTTTTAAAAAATTAGACTTCATGCCAAAATATAACTTGGAATACAGGACATCTGATAGTGATGAAAGGGTTGATTCATCAGGAAAGCATAAGACTCATGCATGTGTATGCACCCAGTAACAAGGCTTCAAAATACATAAAGTATAGATAATTTTATAATCAGAATGAAAATATTTTAACTGCCAATGTTCTTGTCTCAGCAACTGACAACATCAGCAAAGACAAAGATGGTATATTAGATGATATATTCACAAAGGGAGCAGATTTAATATAAAATATATGTGTGATTATAAAGGATTTACTAGGGAGGCCCAGTGGTCACCTGTGAACTCAGAGCTGAAAGAGTGGTAAATGGTGATCTGTGAAATGGAAGGCCAGAGGATCCAGTCAAGATTGACAGCCTAAAGAGCACTGTAGAATCTGGGGCAAGTCTGTGTAGAAGCACCAATGGACCTGCCCTGGAAGGCAGAAGGAACTGAAAAGAAATGTCTGAAGGCAAAGGTAAACACCCTAGCCACTCTGAAGCAAAAGGGTAAACTTCCTACTTACTGTTTTTATTTCAGAAGTTTGTTGATGCAACTCATATGCCAGTGAGTCTTCCTTCCTTAGTGTACAACCTACATGTCAATCACCAAAGACTCACCCAGAACTTTATTAGTGTGCCAAATAGTTCTTACGCCAGGTGACATATCACAACTATCTGTCACAGATGATTTGAGTGTACTTTATATTACCAGCTGATATTCCTGAAACAATACAATAAGAGACATGCTCTTTTCAATGTGCATGACAAATTCATCAGGATATACCATATTCACAGATAGAAATCTTGATAAATTTAAAATATTAAAAACACACAGAGAATGGTCTCTGACCATAATGACATTAAATTAGAAATCAAAAAGAGAGCTGGGCATGGTGGCTCACACCTGTAATCCCAGCACTGCAGAGGCTGAAGCAGGAGGATCATTGCAAATTTGAGATCACCCAGGCTACAAAATAAGTTCAAAGCAAATGCAAACTTCACAGTGAGACTCTGTCTCAAAAAACCACACACACACACACACACACACGCACACAAACAAATAAATAATAGAAATAAAAAAAATCAGATATCCAAGATGTCAAAACACTTAAAAATTAAAAACAGCAAGAATAAGTAATTGATAAGTCAAAGAAGAAATCAAAAAGGAATTAGAGAGAAGACAAGATGGCTGATCAGTGAGAAACAAAATACAAAGCCTCCCGGAAGAAACAACTCATTTGCCAGAATAAAACACCCTGGAGAGACCCAGACAGAAGGAGATGGATCCTCTTGACACAGGTAGAAATTAAAACATAAAAAAAGCTCATCAAATACTTCAGGACTACAACTGAAACAGCTAAAAATTATGGGACACAGTGTTTACCTGCCAAGTTTGCAAAGGCCTGAATCTTTGCTGGCCAGCAGAGCTGCCCAAACTCATTCCCGCCACCACTCACAGGAAGCACAGCAGCATTGAAGTTAAGGGTTGGTGAGCCCAATGGAGAGCAGAGCCAGTGAAGGGAACTTCATTAATCCACAGTCAGTGCTGGGAATAAGACCCCCACACACATGGGAAGGAAGAGACCAAATGGGCAACATGTTGGAATTGGGCAGGAGGAGCCTGAACTGGGAGCAATAGTGACTTCAGTTCATTCCTCCCTCCCCAGAGCAGATTCATGGGATTAGCTTGGACTAGGCTGTGCCCCTGGCTGGGATCCAATGAGCCATCCCAAATCGATTCCCTGCGCCTAGCAAGTACTAACTGGGAGAAGGCACCAGAAGTTTGGCTGGCCCGGTGGAGAGGGGCAGGCAAATACAGCCGCAGCTTACACCTCAGTGACAAGAGCAGGCAGGAGAGGGTGGAGTTCCCTCGCCAGCGTGCTTTGGAGGAAACATGGCCAACAGGGAAAGGGGCTGGGACCTGCACTGTAATGCATGTGGAGGAAGCCAGGGCCATGACAGGAGAGAGAGGCAGGAGGAGGACCCCAGCCCAGAACCCTGAAAGCACTGATCCAGGAGAAGGAAAAACAAGGGTGACTGAGGGCAGCAAACACACAACATCAGACATGGCTTCAATGGACATTAATAGATATCTTCAGGACCTTGTAGATGAGTTTAAAACTGAAATATTAAATCAGGTAAAGCAAGATAAGAGTAGAGTAATAAAACAAATGCTCTCGGGAAGCATCTCTGAGGATGATGCAGATGAAAGAAGGGAAGAACACAAAAAGAAGAGAAACATTCAATAAAGAATATAAAGAAAATATAGACTACATGAAGCAGATTCAAAGAGACTACCAGGAAATTAAAAACTCCATTGAAAGCTGGCAAAACTCCTTAAGAGAAACTAAGGATAGACTAACAAAACTTGAAGACAAGTTTGCAGTGTGTGATGATGAAAGGAAAGATTTCTTAAAAACAACAAGGAAACAGGCAGTAACAAAGGCTAGAAGATGACAAGAGAATCTACAATTTAAGAATAAGAAATGTGAATGAAGAAGCAGGAATACATACAAGTGAATTACAAAGGCTATTCAAGGAAATATTTAAGGAACACTTCCCAAGCATAGGAAAAGAAAATGACATTTGGTTGTGTGAGGCATACAGAACCCCAGCCACCCACAACCAAAACAGAGCTACACCCAGACATATAATAACCAAGATGCCAGAAATTCAACATAAAAACAGAATATTAAAAGCCGTCAGAGAAAAGAAACAGATTACCTATAAAGGTAAGCCCATCAGATTCATGGCTGACTTCTCAACACAGACCATCAGATCAAGAAGAGCTTGGAGTGGAAGTATTCCAAGCCCTGAAAGAAAATAACCTCCAGCTCAGATTGATGTACCCTGCAAAGCTGTCACTAGAAATTAATGGAGAAACAAGATGCTTCCATGACAAAGAGGAACTGGGCGAGTTTGTGACCACCAATCCAACCCTACAGAGAATACTGAAGGACATTCTAGAGAGAGAGAAAAGAAATACCAGGATTTTAGGAACAGTGGCAGAAAGGCCTCAATGAGTGGGGCAGGCAGTAGAATGAACTAGAAAAGTAGACAAACAAAGGCAGAAAAAATAGCATAGCAGAAATGAGGCAGAGAAGGATAACTAGAATCTCTAACATAGATGACCTTGATACACTATTTTGTTAATAGTGCACCAGGATTTAAAACCCACATTACATTACTCTGCTTAGATGTATTATATTCTGTTTCAGTCATTCTACCTGTACTAGATTTAAGGGCACAGACAGCAATCCCGAAAATAACAGGATATAGTATGGTAATCATCCTTAATTTCCTATTAACTTAATATAAGGCTCTGTAAAACCTACACTGTTTTACCATGACTGATCGTAATCAAATCTGGTTTGTTGGATTGCTGTCTTGTATTGATAGATTTTATTCAAAGCTGTTATGATTGATAGTATCAAGTCTGAGAGTATAGGCAACTGCACTGAAGATGACAAGATCCACTAGAATATCCACTCTGGTTTGATTATTACCTGCCTTTGAAGTTTTATACTGTCTACAATGTTTTGTTTTTACTAATACTGTTATATACTGCTATATTCAATTATACTGCTATATTCAATTATGCCTGATGATATAGACAATTCTATTGAGGATAATAAGAAACAACACAGTAATCATTGTAGATCACCTTGTAATGTGGTTTTATACTATTTTTTGGTTTCATGTTTTTATAGGAAATTGTTTTGTTTTGTCTTGCTAAGTTTTGTTTTTCCCTCTAATACAGAAAGGATAGAAATACATGTAGAGATTCATGCATGCATAGCTGTTTACACTTTCACTGTTTGACTATCTACTTTGTATGCTTTAATTTTGTAGCTTGAACAACTGTTTCTAAGAGGACAATATGTAATTTATTAACTAGTGATTTCTTATTGTTCATCTTTTTTTGGAATTATGTATTATCTCTAACCTTTACATGCTTTTGTTTCTCTTTAAATAAAAAATAATAAAATAAAATAAAAAATGAATTAGAAAATATTTTAATTTAATTTGATAAAAAATGCAACATACCAAAACTTACAGGATGAATTAAAGTAGTGCCCTAAGGAAAAAAAAATACAGCTTTAAATGCTAAAAGAATAAAGATCTAAAATCAATAATTTGAGTAACCACCTTAAAAAGTACAAAAAAAAGAACATAAAATCAATATTTAAAAATCAATAGATTTTTCTATGCAACAATAATGAACCTGATGAAAAACAATCCCATTCACAGTAGTTTAAAAAGAAAACCTTATAAATAAACCTAATCAAAGAAGTAAAAGACTCCTACAATGAAAATTACAAAACATTGAAGAAAGAAATTCAAAAAGATACTAGAAGATGAAAAGATCTTCCATGTCCATGGGTAGAGAGATTAATATTGCTGAAATACTAAGGGTAATATTGCTGAAAGCAATCTACATATTCTATTCAATCAATATCAGAGTTCCAATATCATTCTTCTTCTAGAACTAGAAAAGAACAATCCTAAACTTACAAATATGAAAGACCCACCATAGCCAAAGGAATCCAAACCAAAAAGAACAATGCTGGAAACATCACAATACTTGATTTCAAAGTATGATACAAAGTCATAGCAACAAAACAGCATGGTAGTGAGACAAAAATAAATCCATGACCAAAGGACTAGAGGAGAAAACAGAAACAAATGCATGCAACCATAGCCATCTGATTCTTGACAAAGGAGCCAGAAAACATATGTTGTAGGAAAAGACAGCCTCTTTGACAAAGAGTGCTGGTAAAACTGAATATCTGTATGTAAAAGATTGAAACTGGATCCCTATCTCTCACCTTGTACAAAAAAAATATTTCAAGATACCAAAGACTCCAGTTTAAAACCTGGAACATTGAAACCCCTAGAAGAAAGCATAGGGGAAACAGCTGATGTCTGGAATGGGATTTCAATAACAAGGAAATAGTAACAATCAACAAATGGGACTACATCAGATTAAAAAACTTCTGCACAGCAAAGGAAACAATGGACAGAGTAAAGAGATGGACCACAGAATGGGACAAAGTCTTTGCCAGCTACTTTTTGACAAAATATTAATATCAAATACATAAAGAACTCAAAAAACTTAAAATCCAAAAGAAAAGGCTCAATGAACAAATGAGCAAATTAATTAATTAATTCTCAGAAGAGGTAAAAATGGCCAACAAGCTTGTGGAAAGAAATTGTTCAACATCTTTATCCATAGGAAAAGTGTAAACCAAAAATATAGTGAGACTCTTATCTCATTCCATCAGAATGACTATCATCAAGAATAGAAAAAGCAATTTAATGTAGAAGGTTACCTGCATACCCATATTAATTGCAGTTTGCCCACCAGTGGACAAATGGATAAAAAAAATGTGGTATATATACACACTGGAGTGTCATTCAGTCACAAAGAAGAATGAAATTATGTCATTTGCAGGAAAATTGGTGGAAGAGATCATTGTGTTAAATGAAATATACCAAAATAAATCAGACTCACCTGTAAACATCATATTGTCACCTTAGTGTGATAAACTGAAAAAAAATTATATATGTGTATATATATATATATAATAGTTAAAATATTTACACTACTAATTTCTTAGTTTATTGAAAACAAAGTTTTGTGTTAATATTGTTTGAACAATTAAATACAGATAGCTTGTATACTCTGGGTAACTAATTTAAAGATAATAATATGTATTAATGATTGTTACCTTCTAATTAATGTGTTTTGAAATTTTGGGTGTTTTTTCTCTTCAAAATAAAACTTAAAAGAAAGAAATAAAATAGACTGAAACATAAAAGTACCACATTTTTCCTAATATATAGAAGTTTTTAAAAGATAAAATAAAATATATAAGAAAGTAGGAGAGGGTGGGGATTTAGCTCAGTGGCATAAGTGCCTGCCTTGCAAGCACGTGGTTGTGAGTTTGAGCTCTGGTACTGATTAAAAAAAAATTTTAAAAAAATAAGAAAGAAGGAGGAAGAGGATTATTAGACAAAAAGCATGGAATAAGGAGGATGTTGGGTGTGCATGTACAAATAAAATATATTTATGAACTATAAAAAGAAAAGCAAAATTGGACTTATAGTAAATAAAAGATAAACGATAAAAAATTAATGAAAAGAAAACAGATGAAATTGGAGTGTTCTTCAGAAGATTTAGTATACTTAATAAAACTTGCTAGGCTGATCTTATGATTTATATCTCAATGTCCCCCAAAAGCCTCATGCAATCGTAAGTGGAGCTACAGAACAGTGGTTAGACTATGGGGCATTATAGTGGACTTGAGGTCCAGTCAGAACAGGCAGGTCACTGTGGGTATGACCTGGGAGGATCTTATCGCTCTTCCCAAGTTCTTGCTTAACTTTCTGTCTACTTCCCCACCACCATGCCCTAAGCATCTCTCCTCCACAATGACTCCCTGCCATGCTCCTCCCATGGAGCCAGCAATTATGGACTGAAATGAGCCAAAATAATCCTCTCCTTTAATTTTCAGTGTTGAGTGTGTCTTGTAAACTAGAAAGTGACCAAGAAAGCTGACCAAGAATTAAAGAAAATAAAACTATCAGTATCAGAAGAACTGAAAAAGGGAAATCTTTATAAATCTTAACAATGTTAAAAATAAAAGGAAATATTATGTCTCAATAACTTTGAAAATTTAGGTGAAATAAAAAAGTCCCTAAAAGATAAACTGCTAAAATTAACACAAGAAAAACTGAAAAACTACATAGCTTCTTATCCATTAAAGAAATTAAATTCCCAATTAGAAACCTAATGTGACCTTCCACTCTGCAGGCTGGAATGGCCTTGTCGTGTCCACTGTCTGTCTCTTATGACTTGCAGGTCGGGGAATGTACACAGGTCAGGTTGGCTGGAGACCATGGAAAGCGAAGTGAAATACGTAGTGCTGAAAACAAGATGCTTCCTTCATGTAGCCAGTGGTAACTGTAAACTGGGAGGAGAAACAAGGAAGGACCTTTCCCACAAGCCAGTGGTAACTATAGGCCAGAAGGAAAAACAAGATGCACCTTTCCCATGAGCCAGCAGTAACTGTGGGCTGGGAGGAGAAACAGGCAGCACCCTTCCCATGAGCCAAAATAATCCTCTCCTTTAATTCCAGTACTTGGAATGGGAGATAAGAAGAGCTGAGCCCCTTCCCCCAATCCTGCCATAAGCAACCAGCTGATTCAGAGGAACACAGATAGAGTTGATGATAACTGAAGTACAAAAATAACTTAATGCTTATATTGTTGGATTTACTTCACAAACCTAAAGCTAGTAGCCTGAGCATTTATTTAGAGGAAAACAATATGCAACCATAGTAACCATGGGGAGTTTTCTTCTGCCTTGTTTTTGAAATTCAATATTGTTCTCACTATTTTGTTTGGCTCCATTTTATTGTTTTGTTTTATTCAATGTTTTGTTTTGATTGATTTTATTCTATTATATTTTGTTTGATTTTATTATATCTGATGGTGTCGGCAGCAATTTTGAAGATAACAAGAGGCATTGTGGTAGCAATGATTGATTTCCTATGATCCTATTTTGAAATTCTGTATTGTTTTCACTGTTTTGTTTTCATTGTCTTGGTTTTATTTCATTTTGCTTGGTTTTATTCTCTTCAAAATAAATAAATAAATAAATAAACAAACAAACAAATACCTAGTGTGAGCAGTTGTTTTGCACATACAGACCCAAGATTTATTAACCATGTACATGTACATACATGCATGCATATGTTTGTACATATGTATACCTCTGTGGGAATTCTCTGACCTCAAGCCCTCAAGTGTTCCCTTTGTCCCTCTCTGAAGCTGTCCTTGATCACTCTGGCCCAAAGGGATGGATCCCTCCACTTCTACATATTGTATTCACTCACCTCTTTACAACTTGGTGTCTTCTCTTCTGAAAAGGATTATCTGTTCTAACTAATGGACAGGGACTTCTCTTTGCTTGAATATTCCCCTGGGTCTGTGAGGAGACATTTAAAAAGTACTTAGTGGTTGTATAGAAAAAGAGAATTTTGCCCTGTTATTCAGCCAGATAACTAAAGAGCACATTATTCTACATTCAGTGAATATTCTGAGACAGGCTCTGGTAGTTAAAAAGGAGCAACTGTCATTTTAATGCTTGGTTGAAGAGCTCCTGTATTGGAGACCTTTTAGTTCAGTAACAAGGCTAAGTGGGAGAGCTTCATCTCTGAAAATTAAAACCCATTTTCATAGCCTGAGATAGTGGAAAGTATAGGAATGTTGTTACCTTTTTGTGATATTCAGGAATGCTGCTGTTATATCTGTGACAGAGAACCTCAGTAAGGGGAATTCTGGGTCAGGGTTGAGGTTGAGTTCAGCAGAAATGTTGCCCTGACTTTCATTCCATTCCACTGTAATAGCAATTAAATTTCAGCATCAGTTTTGAACATCACCTTCAAAACTCAAGCCAAAAATTTAATTGCCATTCTAATAGTATTAAGAGATGGGGACTTTAAGACATGAACAGGCCATGAGGACTCAGCCCTAACCCTCAAGAGTAGATTAATGTTGTTATTGAAATAGCTGATGAGTCATTGTAGACATGACTTTTGTTGTAAAAGCATGCTCTCTCTTGTTCTTGTTCCTTTTATCTCTCCCCCTTTCCTACCCCTCCACTATGTTACAGTGTAGGAAGAAGGCCTTACCAGATTCTGGTGGCATACTCTTGGACTTCCCAGCTTCCAGAACTGTGAGAAGTAAAATTCTTTCCTTTATAAATTACTCAGTCTGTGGTGTTTTGTTACAATAGCAAAAAATAGATCAAGACATTTTCAATCATTTCCTGTATCTCTAGGATTATCCTTTTCATACATCCTTGATAATTAGTGTTATAGTTTGGATCAGGATTGTTCCCCAAAAGCCCATATGATAAAAGTTTGGTTCCAGCCTGGGGTGCTATGGGAGAAGAGAAAGGAAGTTAGGTGATAGAAGACGTACCCTTGAAAGGAATATAGGGACTTTGTCCCTGACCTGCCTCCTTTCTCTGCTTCCTTGCCACCATGAGGTGAACATCCTCCTCCGTGTACTCACTATGATGTATGTGAGGCCACAGGTCCAAAACAACAGGGCCAAGTGCAAGTGATCATGGACTGAAACCTCTGAAGCCATGAGGCAAAATAAAGTTTTTCCTTTTTTAAAGTTTATTTTGTTATAATGGTAGCAATGGTATTTTTTTATAATGGTAGAAAGCTAACTAATACAGTCAGAGTATAACATACTTCAGGGTTCCTATCAGATTTTTCTAAAAAGAGGGAGGGCTCTTAGTTCTAGAAAATAAGAAACCAAGGAGCATAGTCTTCAGAGAATTGAAATTAAAGAAAAGGAAAAAGATAATGAGTCTTAGAGAATCCTGGAGAGGATGCATAAACAGGCTTCTCACTGTGCATGACTAGAAATCTCATCAGTGGCTCAGCATAGACTGGGGTTTGAACAACTCTAACTAGAGTAAGACATGCAGTGACTAGGAATTGTGGCAAAACACTCTTTGCTCAAGAAAACAAGGTCAGATACTCTGAATTTGTGAGTGCTTCCTTTCTCACTTCTCAGCATGAAGAAAGTTGCTTATAGATTTCAAAAATACTACTATTGTCACCTCAGTTAGCAATTATATGCACTGTTCAATGTCCATCTTCCCTCAAGGGAAAAGTCCCAAGGCATGTTGTCTTTATGCTTCTATGAGAAAGAAAATATGAAATGTGGAGAGCTCAAAGTTGGAACCTTTATCTCATGACAGGATATGGAAGGTTCAGACAGGCAAAGAAGTAAGAAAATTCATGTATCACATCTTACAGAAGATAAAAAAAATCAGTAGGGAAGACTTGCTTTGTTATGTCATAAACTGGAACAACCTTAGGAAAAAAACAAAGAGTTTCACTAAAACAGCTTAGGCAAGACCCCTCTTAACACACACTGGAAAAAAACAAGGGCCAAATGAAGTAATGTTGGTATGAATCTATTTTTAGGACTTCTCATTTGAACAATAATATTCTGTTAGATGACAAAAAAGGAAAGTGAAATATCTGTCCCTATGGAGTTAAACATGGAGATCCAAAAATCTTTCTGTCCATACAGCCCCTATGTGTCATCACACTGATGTGGTCCAGGCAGGAGGGAAGCTCCCAGCAACTGATAACCAAGAGCTTTTCAAGAGCAGTGAGCAGCCCTTCCAGCCAGCTTGCTTGGATGATATCATTGAGCTTATTTCCACAAGCACCAAAATGTTCGTTGTAAACAGATTTCACATGTTCTTAAGTTTTATGAGCTTTGTTTCTTAGTTATAAAGTCAGCATAGCCCATGTCTGAACAAAGCAATATGATACAATAGGACAAGAATACACAAAGTTCATTCCAGTCGTGTTTAGAACTAGGAAACTGCAGAAACACACAAGTACTCATTGTAAGTATCTAACACGGCTGGTGTGTAAGTGTGTGTGTGTATGTGTGTGTAGACAAATTTCAAGGGAGAACTCAATAATTTTCCCATAAACCATGTTAAATAAATTAAATTTTTTTTTAAAGTTCACTGATACAGATTTTTTTTATCACCAGTTAAGGGATCAACCTCTTCAGCTCTTTGAGTTTCACTGTAGTTAAAACTTTGTTTTCTTCTTTGGAATTTACCATGAATTTATTATCCTTATTCTGCACTAACTCCTAGTCCTTGCTATACAGTTGGAATCATTTGGGAATTCTAGAGATTATTAATGCCAATCTGGTGTATTGGTCAGCTTTCCTACCACAACTTAGAGGAGAGGTTTCATTTAACTCATGGGTTTAGAGGAATTCAGTCTAGCTTTACATGGCTCCAAGGAAGAAACATCATGGAAGAAGTGTGTGGTAGATCAAAGCTGCTTAGTTCATGGCAGAGGGACACAGATGAGGGGAACAGTGCCACAGAGGAAGGGGTGAGGGACAAGGCAGACCCCAAGGTCACACTTCCATGACCCAGTGAGATATACTCTGAAGTGTGCTCTATCAATCCCTGGGGCAGATCCCAAGGCCAGTCAGGTTGACCCTCCATCCTAGCTGCCACATCTTACTCCCCAAAATCCTGGTTTCATGGGTCTTAGAATGCAACCTAAGCATTAAATTTATTGTAAAATTCCTCCACTGACTCTGATACCCAGCAAAGTTTGAAAACAAGGGCTCCTATGCTCTTCTACTCAAAGTATGGTCTGAGAGCCTAGAAGTTTGTTCAGAAATACAAACTGTTAGGCAAAATCCAGACACACAGATTCATAGTCTCCAACTTAATAAAATGCCTAGATGATTCATATACACATTAAGTTCAAGAAGGATTGCTCTGATTTTCTGTACCCTTCTTCCATTCTGCAGAACGGTAGTTCTTAAGTGTGGCTATGCATTAGAATCACCTGGAGAGAGACTTTCAAACACATCAGTGCCTGGGTCCTCTCTCTGGAGACTGTGATTTAATTGATGTATAGACAAATATTGTACATAGAATTTTAGCAAGTCAAATGATATTTGCAATGACTACAGAATGGGAAAGAAGCCTGAGACTTTTAAAAATTCCCACTACTCCTGTGTATCTGACTTTTGGATTAAACAAAAAAAAAATACATTTACATTATTAAAATAGTCCCTGGCATGTAAAAATTATTTGGAAAATACATACTTTTAACAACTTTTTAAGAGAGCAGTTTCAGATCTAGAGCAAAATGGAGAGGAAAGCATCGAAATTTCCCATGCGGTCCCTGCCCCAACGCATGCTGAGTCTCCAGGCTATCAGAATCCCTACTGAGAGGTGCATTTGTCACACCTGATGAACCTGCCCTGAATGTCATCATCATTTAATGTCCAGCTTTGGAGAACATTCATTCTTGGTGGTATATATTCTGGGGGTTTAGACAAGTTATAAAATAACAAGCATCCACCTTTGTAATATTGTTAAAAGAAAAATATAGAAGGCTGTTACTTAGGATTAAGCATTCACACTTAGATCCCAGCACGCTATGCTAAAAATCAAAATGGAACTGTTCATACTGGTGTTCCACATTACCAGGCTGAAACTAAGCTACTTATCTGACCTTTGAGAAATCAGGAATAGAAACACAATTACCAAATTTCCCAAACAGGCCAGTTTCCATGGCATGGTAAGTTCCCCCTGCATTAATCTTTACACAAAAATAGTAGTAACCTGAAGTAACCTAATGCTAACCACTAAGTTATTTTTCTATTATTCTGCCTCCCTGGTCCCATTTTACAGGGAAAGTAATTTTAAAATGAGCAATCCATTTTTGGTTTTGGTTTTATGCTTTCTTCAGCCCTTTTCTGTCTATAAAACTAACCTCCTGACAGGCTTGGTGGCATATAGCTGTATACTCTCACCACTCTTAGAGGCTGAGGCAGGAATATCGAAACTTTGAGCACAGACTGAGCAACTTAATGACTTAAAATGTGTCTCAAAATCAAAAGGTTTATAAAGGAGGGAGGGGAGGTGACTGGAGATATAGTACGGTGCAAGGGCTCTGGGTTCAATCCCAGTAGCATAAAAAAGTAAAACCAAATAAAATCATTAAACTTCATAAGTAATGTAATTCACTGATTAGATCCTAATTTGATGGCATATTGAGAGGTGATGGAAACAGGAAGTGTGGCCTAGTGGAAGGAAGTGGACTTTGTAGATGATATTTTGTTCCCTATCCTATCAGGCTCTTTTGCTGTCTTTCTCTCCTTCCTGCTTCCCCAAGTGAGCAGATTTCCTCTGCCACACCTTTTTACTGAGATGTCTCTGCTTCATATACGCTGAAAAGTGAAGGAGTCACCTGACTATGGACTGAAACCCCTGAGACCATGAGCCAAAATAAATCTTCCCTCCTTTAATTCACTTTTCTCAGCTTTTTGGCTACAAGGAGGGAAGCTAACATGACGACTGACCAAATGATAACTTCCTAGAGAACACTGGACTAAGCAAAGCAGTGAGACCCAGACTCTATTCTTGAGCATTTAGAAAAGAACCAGTAGTATTTTCCCTAATAACTTCATTCATAAATGATTTGACCTTATACAATAAGGCCTTAATATCTAAAGCCACAGATTTAAGTTTCACTGAATCCCTAATTGTCATCATCTTCACTTTATTGGTAAGAAAATGTCCAGGAAGTAGGAAAAGCAGCTGCTTAAAATTGTGTCTGTCTGTATTCAAAGCCCAGGATGTAATCACTCTATAGAGTTCCTTTTTATTAGTGACTAGTACCCGCTTTGCTTATTATCAAAACAAACAAAAACAATTTTTTTGTAAGGTGACCTTCATGAATGTTAAAATAATACTTCAGTTACTTGAATTAGTGACAGAATGAGAGGTTCTTTTCCCTAAGAATCAAATTACAACCAGGAAGGTGTAAAGATATTCGGGGTTCATTCAAGAGTTTGTGACCTCACAATTCATATGATCCTGCTTTACCTCATCCCTTATGAAGTAATATTTTTAATGACAAATTGGCGTATCATCCCAAGCCCCTGTCCTTCCCACCCGAACTCAACTGAACCTTGCCTTTTTCTACATCCTTATCCAGTGTACCTCTCTGCAGACAGACTCCATAGAGTATGTTCCAGCTTCCTCTATGAAGGGCACACAGGCAGATGTGATATTCCTTATATTTCTTTTATCTTTTTTTTTCTTTGAGACAGGGACTCACTATATAGTCCAAGCTGGCCTGCATTCATTACATAGTCCGGGCTGGCCTCAAACTCACAGCGATCCCCCTGCCTCAGTCTCCCAAGTGCTGGGATTACAGGTGTGCACTACCACACCCAAGTCATGTTCCTTATTTTAACTGTGATTAAATTCACTCCCACATCCTTCCATTTAATAACATTTCTTGGCTCTTCATTTTACTGCATGAGCTCTAACAACCTGAAACATCTCCCTGTGTTCCTACCTGTTTTAAGTTACCTCTGATCTAACAATGACAAGAGAGGACCTTCTCCCTGCGCTCTTGGTCTGGTGTTCTGCCTGCAAGTTCTGAAGTTTTGGCTTCAGATCAGAGCACTTGCTGTCCCATAGGTGTTTCCAAATGCCTGGGGCTGACATTTGGTGGGAATTTGCACCCAGGATAGGACAACAAGATGACATTAGCAGAGCCTGGTGAATGACCCCTAATTGTCTGGAGCACTTAAGAAAATGACATCTCAGCAGGTTTCTGATTTTCCTCCTTAATTAGCTTCCTCTATTCCATTAGGCATTTGTTCTATTAGCAGGGCCTCACTCCATAAATTGTCCTTTGTCCTGGCTTGGCTCACAGGTGTTAAGTAAATACCATAGCAATCACCCTCACAGCTTCAGAGTTCTTTGCAGTCCATGCAGGGGCCTTGGCCTGATAGCTTCTGCCAATGGGAAGGGGGTGCTTGATAAGGGGGTGCTTGCTAAGGGAGTGTTTGTCTGGGGAACAGGACGTCAGCAGCATGGCTCTGCTTGCTGTCAGAGCACTCTAAGGACTTCTATAGATGTGCATTCATTCCTGTCATGTGTCAAAGGGTCCGCAGGTATTTAATTTATCATGTTAAAGGACTTCCTGGCCCACATTCTCAAGGTGTTCTGTAATGAAGAGGTCGAATCAATGTTAGCTAAAAATTATTCCCAATTTTGAAACCGAGATTTAAGACAACTCTAACTCCTGATTAAATGGAGCCAATGTTAATTTAAGAGATAAATGTCATAAACCTACCACACAATTTAAAATTGCACATAATAAGATAAAAGCAGAGATCTGGTGATCCATAGGCTTTCTTTATTTCTGTCCCAACAGCCTCTCCTTCCCTTCAGCCTTAATGGCTCCATGACTGAGGTCATTATATTTACTGTTTTAAAGAAAAAAATGTGAAAAGTTAAAAGAGAAGAGAACTAGAGAGGGAACAGAAACCTTCTTCTTCTATATTAGGAAAACTGAACCTTTATTTCTGTGGCTGAGCTATGCTTCTAGGTAAAACACTGCTAGCTAAGTTTCTGTTAGAAAAGGTAACAGTGCTGCTGCTGAGACACTAATTGGATGAGAACAAAAACTCATTATTCAATTATTTGTTCATTCATTCAATATGTACTGAAGTTAAGATAAACATATACTTTATTATTTAAACAAGGACAAGTTAGAGTGAAGGGAGTGCTTTATTAATGCCACCAAGACAATGAACTCATACTAGTACTACTGTAAACAAACCAGGCTGTATGATCACCCTAATTAGTGTGCATGTGCAGTGTGCCTTACACTACACTGTTTTGTGGAAACAGAAAATGCCTGGCAGAGGGACTTAAGGCAGTACATAAGGGTCCGGACACCTCCACCGTTCACCTGTCTGAGGGAAACCAGAAGCATGGCAAGACAGAGAAACAGCAAAAGGCCTTCAACCACTGACTCAGGGAAACTAAGCCCAGGAGGGGTGAGTATAGAGGAGATTGAGGGCAGAGGACATGCAGTATCAGACACAGCCTTATCAGAAATAAAGAAATACTTCCGTGACCTCATTGACGAATTTAAATCTGAAATTCTAACTCAGGTGATGCAAGAATAAGAAGTTTAATAAAAGAAATGCTGAGTACTCCTCAAAAAGACACAAATGGAAGAATGGAGGAACCCAGAGAAAGGAGAGAAGCCTTTGATGAAGAATATAAACAAATTCTTGAATATCAGGAAATTAAAAACTCCATTGAAAGCTGGCAAAACTTCTTAAAAGAAACTAAAGACAGACTTTCAAAACTTGAACATAGGTTTGCAATGTATGATCACAAAAGGAAGGATCTCTTAAAAATAACAAGGAACCAGGAAGTAATGATACAAAGGCTAAAAGAAGATAAGAGGATTTATAACTTAAGAATAAAAAATGTGAGCAAAAAAGCAGGGACAAATACAAATGAAATAAAAAGGCTATTCACAGAAATAATTAAGAAAAACTTCACAAGCATAGGAAGTGATGTTCAGATATATGAAGCATACAGAACTCCAACCAGCTACAACCAAAACAGATCTACACCCAGACATATAAGTCAGGATCCCAGAAATCCATCACAAGAACAGAATATTAAAAGCAGTCAGAGAAAAGAAACAGATTACCTATAAAGGAAAACTCATCAAAATCACAGTGGACTTTTTGATGCAAACCATCAAATCAAGAAGAGCTTGGAGTGAAATATTCCAAGCCCTGAAAGAAAATAACCTCCAAGCCAGACTGATGTACCCTGCAAAACTGTTTCTCAAAATTAATGGAGAGACAAGATATTTCCACAACAAAGAGGAACTGGGGGAGTTCATGACCACTAATCCAACCCTGCAAAGAATACTGAAGAACATTCTAGAGAAAGAGAAGAAATCACCAGGATTCCAGGAACAATGGCAGAAAGGCCTCAATGAAAGGGGCAGACAGTGGAATGAAGGAGAAAAGCAAACAACAATGACATAAAAATAGCATAACACAGATGAGGCAGAGATTGGCTATATCACTGTTTTGTCTTGACTGATTTTATTCGAATCTGGTATGCTTGATAGTATCAAGTCTGAGAGTAGAGGCAACTACTCTGAAGATGACAAGATTCAGTAGGATACCCATTCTGGTTTGATTATTAACTGCCTCTGAAGTCCTATAATGTCTCAATGTTTGGTTTTTATTAATAGTACTATGTACTGCCATGCTTAATTATACTATGCCTGATGATATAGACAATTTTATTGAAAATAACAAGAGACATCATAGTAACTACTGTAGATCACCTAGTATTGTGGTTTTATATGTCCTTTTCATTTCGTGTTTTTCTAGGAATTGGTTTTGTTGACTTGTTTTGATTTGTTTTCCCCTCTAAAACAGAAATGATAGGTATACATGTAGAGACTTATACATGTGTAGAACTTCTAAACAGCTTACAAGAATTGACTATAGTTATTGTAAAAAAAAAAAAAAGGAAAGGAAAGTATTCTAAAGAATATAACTGCATGTATATTTGAGTGTGTAGGATTGTTGACCATAATACTAAGTTTTTTGTTGGATAGATGAACAGAGCTAATTACAGTCTCACTGTTTAAATGTCTACTTTGTATGCTTTACTTTTGTAACTTGAACAACTACTTCTAGGAGGTAAATATGTAATGGCCAACTAGTGATTTCTTATTGGTGTTTTTGTTTTTGTTTTTATTTTTTTATTTTTTTGGGAAATTTTGTATTATTTCTATCCTCTTTGTTTCTTTTTTTTTCTAAAAAAAATTTTTAAAAAAAGAAAAAAAAGAAAATGTCTGTAAAAATGGGGAGGAGAGATGTTTTTCGAATCACGAGTAACTCTCATGCATTCTCAAAATACTAAAAGGTTTTGCGAGATTATTTGTTTTTTCAAGTGAAATAAAAATGCACATTTGAGTCATTCAACTAGTGATTTTTCTGGTTTTGCAAATATTCTCTACCTAAGTACAGAGCATAGGTTGAATTTCTAAGAGATAATTCTGTATTTAGTGGCACTGATATATGATGAATAGGCCACTGGGACCTAAAATTATTCTTCCCCAAACTGAGGAAATCATTCTCTCACTACTCAAGGAAATAGTACACAACATAGTGGAAATTTAATTTAAAATTTCTATGTGTGTATTTTAACCAAATAAAATATAGCAAAAAGCTTCCTTCTCACTTTTTATGAATTAGGAAATGTACATATACTTCCAAAGTATTTTCTCTTCATAACAGACTTTGAATCATAAACCAAACTGTGGGAAAATTTTCCCCTATGATGTCAAAGTGGTGAATGTGTGGTGACTTCGCATGGGGAGAACTGCACCGGGAGTGAAGGGCATGGTTCTAGCAGCCCCATGGGACCAACCTCCAAATTTTCCAGTTTCAATCCTTCCAATCCAACCCACCCTCTGAGATCACTGCATTTCATTCAGCCTCTCCATGTACTTGGATCTGAACAAATAACAGTTTCAGCTTCCACCCTTTCAAATATCAGATGTAGATGTCCCCCATAGCTGGCAATAAAGCCAAAGAATGACTGAAATATCTGTTTAGCTCTGGGAAACAGGCCACGTAATAAGGAAGAGGGCAGGAACTTCCCTAAGTGTCCCACAGTGAAGTCACTTTTGGTTCTATTCTGATTATATAAATGGCTTGAGTGATTGAATTCTGAGTGTGAATATGGTTATGAACTTTGTGACCCTGGGCAATGCTATGGTCTGATTTGTTCTCCCCATTATTAAAAATTATATGTTGAAGTCCCAAGCTTCATGTGATCATATTGAGAGATAAGACCTTTAAATTACCAAGTTAATCCACTTGTAAGATCCTAACCCATTAATAAGAAGACATTTGGACACACACAAGCACTCTCACAGAGAAAAGGCCACATAAGGACACAATGAGAATGTGGCCATCTGTAAACCAAGAAGAGAGGCCTCAGGAGGAACCAAACTTTCTGACATCTTGATATTGCACTTCTATCTTTGAGAGCTATGAGAAAATGAATTTCTGTTCTTTTAGCCACATATCCTATAACTTTGTTATGGAACCCCTTGTAAACCAATACAGGCAGTTAAGTGTAGCATAAAATATGCTCCAATTATACCCTAAGATGAAGTAAAAATGAAAAAGAAAACCTAGTCTTATTTTGCAACTAAGAGTACTGATGATAGAAAATTGTATTGCATAGAATATATTTATCCATTTACCATACAGGAGAGAAGTAGTGTTTTCCTGAGCTTTATATCTTTGTTAAAGAATTCACTGATAAATAGGAGTTCCATGAAATTATATGCATTCTGTGGTTCGGCCCTTCCCTCTTGGAACTCAGGATACAGTGAACTGTGTTAGGCTGCTTGTGTTAAATTGAACCTGCAAAATTTTAATGTTTGAAACACAGAATTCTAAATATTGTATGATGCTCCAAAAGTAGAAAGAAAAAAAAACTATAACTCACTTCTCTATTTGTGTCACTTTTAACTCTTCTTTCTCCATTCAACTTGTTACCAAGTCCCATAGAAATAGCTCTTGCATCTTCTTCCCTCATAAGTACTGACTGCCACTGGCTTATAATCAAATCCATGTAACTTCTGGCCCACTCTGTTATAAGCCAGTGAGGCCTTGGAGGGAATACAGTATTGAGTAATGATTAAGGAGTACAATTGGTTGCTTGAGTTTGAGCCTCATCTCTGTCACTTATTAAGTGTGTCCTCACCCAACTTAAGCCTTCAAATCTACATAAAAAAATAGAGGTCAAAATAGTATCTCATATTGCTGTTGGAGAACTAGATAAAATAACAAATAAAGAGCCTTTTACATAGTTCATGGTAAAATATTCTTAAAATATTGGGGATGGCACTATTGATCTTATAGAATCTAGTAGCTTACAGTGTTTTATCATGCTTTCTTCCACATAATCCCACAAGCCACAATTTTCTCATGCTTAATTGCTTGCACTTTATGTTATAAAGTCACTAGGCATGTTGTTTCACTTCTTCATCCAATATCACAGCCTTCTCCAGCCCAGCACTGATATACTTAATGAGAGAGTCAAATACTCTTCAGTTGAAACACTCTATGTTAGAGACTGGTAACTTTCTGTCATTGTAGCAGAATATTTGGCAGAATCAATTTATAAAGAAAACAGAGTTGTTTTGGTTTACAATTTTGGATGTTTCAGGACATGACTGGTTGGTCCTGTTGCTTTTGAGCCTTTGGCAAGGTAACACATCACAGCAAAAGGATGCGGCAGAGTAAAACCATTCACCCCATGAACCAGGGAAGAAAGACAAAGAAGAAACTTCCTGGATACAACAATTCCCTTCACAGGGAATACTATCTATGGGCCTCCTTCCAGGCCCCAGCTCTCAAACATTCTACAGTTTCCAATAATATGGACAAGGGGCCATGCCTTTAACACGTGAAACTCTGGGAAACATTGAACACCTGAACTCTAGCACCGTGCTAGCATTTCTCCAATTTCCCCATTATCATCCATCCATTCTCCTTATTCTTCCACCTTCTCAAGTTCTTTTTCTAAAGCACAGAGTTCATCTTTACAATGCTTCTGTGTCCTGTTCTGATTTGTGAGATAGACATTTCAAGGGGCTCACTGTGCCTTTTGTTGAGCTGATTCTATCTCCACATTCTTCTTCCGCCCATAAGGCCAGAACCAGGTCGACCACACAGCAAAAAGCTCAGTAAATTTTGGCTTATGGAAAAGAAAGCATAAAAAATCCACACTGGTTCAAAGGCTTCCTTCTCCTCCACCAGCAAAAGCCTGTTATCTTAGTTCCTAGGTCTGCTGCACAGAATTTGATGGTTTAAACAACAAAAACTTATTCTGTCATAGGTCTAGAGGCCAAAAGTCTGAAATCAAGGGTTCACAGGGTTGTACTGACCCCCAAAACTGCTAGAGGAGAATCTGTCCTTACCTCTTGCAGCTTCTAGTGGCTCTTAATGTTTCTTGGTTTATAGCTCTCTCCCTCTAATTTCATCTTTACAAAACCTCTTTCCCCGTGTTTCTCCTGTGTGTAGTTTCAGATTTTTCCTTTTTTTTTCTCTCTCTCTTAAAATAAAATTAGCACCCATCAAGCTTATGACCTACCCTAAGACCAGGAGAAGATCCTTAACTTAGATATATTTGCAAAGTCACTATTTTCAAGTAAAGTCACAGTCACAGGTACCTGAGGATAAATCTCGGACATATCTTTTTGGAAACTACAACTCAATCCACTTATCTGACAAGAGTAAGAGAGGCCAAGGGGTCAGCAGAGATTAGAATACTGGAAACGCTGAGAATGCTTGGGAAGGAAATTAGTTTTCCATTTGCATCTGACATAGTGGCCACAGCCCTTAAGCCAGCTCAGGGTCTCAAGGAAAGAGCCCAGAACTCCTGTTTCAGATCTACTTGATAATATTTATTGCTTTTGTCTTATGAAGGCATATTTATTACTATGAAAAATTCTAAACAAGAAAAAAACTCACATTTATTTTCATTTGGATCCAGAATGTCTCTCAAAGGCTGACTGTGTTGAAGGCTTAGTTGCTTACTGATATGCTTTTGAGAAGTGATTGGAACAGGAGGGCTTAATTTTATCATTCTTGACAAATTCATTAGCTGAATAGGCTGCTGGGAGATGGGGCTTAGCAGGAGGAAGTAGACCCCTAGGTGTGTGCCTTCGAGGGGTGTGCCTTGTCCCCAAGCCCTTCCTCAGATTCTCTCTCTCCCTTTCCCTAACCCTTTCTTCCTTCTCTCTGCCTCTCCTCCCTTCCCTCTTCCTCTCTTTCTCTTCTCTTGCCCCAGCTGCCACGAGGCGAGCAGCTTTGCTCTCACCTCAGGCCTATAGCAATGGAATTATCTGACTATGAACTGAAACCTCTGAACCGTGAGCCAAACTAAACCTTTCCCGCTTGAAGCTGACTTTCCCAGTTATTTGTAACAAGAACAAAAAACTGACAAGACGCAATTACTCTCACATCCTTTCCATTCCTTTTAGGCTTAGATTTCTTGTTATTTTTAGCGAATGAGACTTACATTGAATAACAACTTGGATTCTGCTTTTCTTTAAAATATAAAATCTATAGTATTTTCATTACATGATTTTTATTAATGCATATTAAATTGTCTTTACATTTTTTGAAATTATGTGTGTAATTTAAAAGCTTATAAGGTTGTAACAAAAAAGGAAAATAAATCATAAAAGGATTGTTAAAATGCCAATCCTTTATGCTATAGTTTCTCCTTATTTTCTGTTACCTGGTACTAATTATTTTTTATTTCTTTTCAGCTGATTCTATATGTGTTTATTCCCATGTATCTCAATAGCATATTTACAATCATATTTCCTGATTTTTCAGTTTCAGGCATTATTTATTGGTTGACTGGCTCTTTTGCCTAGATTGTCTCTCCACTTCTCCTGTGTCCATCAGCATGACACAAATACACATATACACATTCAGAGATATATTAATACCCATCCACTCACTTCCCATATGTCCATACCTATGTTCACATGAGTCACACACATCACATTCATTCACACACATATACACACTCATGCATGCATATATATACACATACACTAAATTCCATCACCTTCTATCATAAATAATTTTAACAAATATGAAAATATAATATAGTGTAGTAATTTTGTTTAAATCAATGTGCTCATGTTAGCCCTAGCTAAATTAGGAAGCTTACTATAATTTTTTTCATTTTTATACAACTTTTGCTTTCCATGGTATTAACAATTGCACTTTTATTTACTTTTTTCTGTATATTTATTACTAATGCATCTTAAGTGTATCTCCATTTCAGTCTCCTTTCATTATTTTTTCATTCTATTAATTTCTCCTTTTGGAGTCATCTCCTAGATCTTGCCTACCTACTTTAATTGATTCAGTTGCTCCCTATGCTACTCTGTGGCTGCTGGCCTGAAATTCCTTTGGTCCTCGTGCTGAGGGGTCCTGGGACTCTACCTCCTGTTTCCCTGGTCTCATGACTTTCTTTCCATTTGTTTACTCTCTTATTGTGATTGAGCAGCTCTTTAGGTGGCTTCCTAAAAAAGGAGATATAAATGTTAAATTCTTTGACATCCTGAATGTCAGAAAACGTCTTCAGTCTACCTTGTATTTAACTGATATGCTGACTGGAAATCAAATTCTAGGCTGAAAATATCTTTTATTCAGTATTGTATGAAACTTCTCTGTTAGTTTCTAGCTTCCTCTGTTACTGCTGAAAAATTCACAATCATTCTCTACCAACATTTCTCCCAAGTTTCTACTTGTACTAAAAACTTCACAGTTTTTTCTCTTTGTCACCAGGGTTTTGTAATTTTACAAAGATGTGAGTATCAGAGATTTGATAAGAAACCAACCATACTCTCAGATAGGATTTTTTAAAAATTTTATTTAAAAAGATAAAAAAGCAAAACAGAAAAAAGGGTAGAAATAACACAGAATTTAAAAAAAAACAGTAAGAAAGCACTAGTTGATAAATTATATATTGTCCTCTTAGAAATAGTTGTTCAAATTACAAAATTAAAGCATACAAAGTAGACCATTCAAACAGTGAAACTGCAAATAGTGCTGCTCAATGATCCAACAAAAACTTAGTAATATGGTTATCAATCCTACACACTTAAACATACATGCAGCTATATCCTTTAGAGCACTTTCTTTTCCTCTCTTTTTTACAATATCAGTTACACGTTTTGGGTTTTATTGCTCCTACCTTTCTTATTACTTTTTACACCAGAGACACAATGTGATATTTATAAATATGATTCTAGTTTATTTCACTTATGAGGATAGTCTCAAGTTATTTCCATTTTCCTATGAAGGCCTCAAGATCATCCTTTTTATAGCTGAGTAATATTCCATTGTATAAAACTACCACATCTTTTTCATCCATGCTGTGGTTGATAGGCATTTTGGTTGTTTCCAAGATTTAGCTATTAAAAATTGTGCTGCTATGAACATGAGGGCACATATAACTCTGTGCTATGACCTTTTCAGTTTTTCTGGGAAAATACCCAGGAGGGGATAGCTGGATTGAATGGAACTTCCAATCCCAGTCTTCTGAGAATTCTCCATACTGATTTCCATAGTGGTTGCACCAGTCAACACTCCCACCAGCAGTGGAGCGGTGTTCTTTCCCCCAACACACAGCCTCACCAACATTTGTTATCAGTTGATTTCTTGATGGCAGCCATTCTTTCCAGAGTGAGATGAAATCTCAATGTTGTTTTAATTTGCATTTCTCGAATGACCAGTGATGGTGAACATTTCTTCATGTATTTATTTGCCATTTGTATATCTTCATCTGAGAACTGTGTGTTCATCTCTGATGTCCATTTTTGAAGAGGGTCTTTGAATTTGGGGGGGGCTTGATGTTTTTCAGTTCTTCATATGTTTTGGATATAAGTCCTTTGTCTGAGGGGTTGCTGGCTAAAATTCTTTCCCATTCTGTGGGTTTTCTTTTCACTCAGATAGGATTTTTGAAGCTGTTTCAATGAAGAAATTATTTACATAAATCATGATGAAAGGAACCCAGAGAGTTGGAGGCACTTAGGGACTGGTAGTGAGCAACTAGTCTCCTTTAACTGCAGGGCTGAGGGAAAGAAGTACCAGAACCAGATTCTGGTTGTGAGTTGAAGCTGCAAATCAAGGTTTAGCAGAACTTGCAGCAGAGCCAATCACTGCCAGGACTATGTCACTGCCCAGTCATCACATTTATGTTCCCATTCACTCACTTTGCCTTTCCAGTGCATACTTGGTGCTTTTGTTGACTGTATACTGGTCTCTGATGTGTCACATATTCTTTCCCATATTTTCACAGAGAAATTCCTTTTCTTTCTGGGAAAAGTGTATATATTAGATGTGGATGGAGAAAAGAGATCAATTAATGAAAGAATTTAATTTCTGTAACTTGAGGATAGTCCTTCCTTCTCTAATCAGCTTTCCACTGCTAGGACCTGACACCCACAATTTAGAAGAGGAGAAATTTGTTTTAGCTCAGAGTTTCTGAGGTTTCATTTAAAGGTTGGCTGGTTGCAAGGCAGTAACTTTATGGTGAACAGGCATGGTGGAAGAAAACTGTTCATATCATGGTGGCCAGAAAGCCAAACACAGAGGAAGAGCTTCAGAGAGGAAGGGGTCAGAGACCAGCTATAGTCTCAGAGATCAAACTCCCATGACCAGTTTTCTCCAGGTGGGCCCTACCTGCTAATAGTTCATGCAGCTTTGAACTTGCTGATAAGATTAGTACCCTCACAATCCAGAAGTTTCCTAATCCAGTCAAGCTGACAAGCAAGATTAACTATCATATTCCAGTTATCTAGCAGGAAAGAATTATAGCTCTTGGCCTTCTCCTCCGGGGCCCCATGCAGGTACTGGTTTGGCAAAAAGTTAATAGAGAAATATGTTTGCCTCTGAAGGCCTTTAAGTTAGTCCTTTTACATAGGGTACAACTGGGCAGTCCTTGCAGGAAAATATTACCCATAGTCAGGATGGGCCAGGGTAGCTCCAGAGAGAACGACTACCAGCTTCAATAGTAACATTTGTATGTGTTAAATACAGTACCTTCTCTGTGGAAGCAAGAAAAACAGACAGTCTGTGAGCACAGAAGGACTGAATGCTAATCCCTATTCATTCCTGGGACCAGGCACTTTGTACAAACTCTGCAACTACATAACATAGCCACAGGTATTGACTTAGAGATTAAATATCATACATTTTTCAGATACAGAGCATGACCAGTGGACACCATGAGCCTGAGAAGGAGGGAGATCTGTTGTCGTCATCCAGAAACTATATCAGAATAAAATAACAACAATGACTATTTGGAAGTTAAAACCACAGAAAAATAAGGGCTGGGAGATGCAGGTCAGTGATAAAGTTCATGCCTAGCATGCAGGAAGCCTCGGGTTCCATCCCCAACGCTGAAAAAAGCAACATAGAAAAAGTAACAGTAATCAATTTAGCAGGCCCAAGAAAGGTAAATCCTAAACAAGCAACAGGGGAAGCTAAAGCACCACCAGAATTATAACCCAAACCTGCCCCCACTTCAACCAGGCTAAGATACAACCTGTTCCATTTCTCTAGCCTGCTCCTCAATCTGAAGCAAGTTCCTCTTACAGTCATAGCAACACATCTGCTCATACAATCTTAGCAACAAAGTAGATTCAAAAGCTGTATACCTTATATCTCTTCATCTTGTGCCCTAACTACTTAATTACATGCCCACACTCAGCTCTCAGAGAGACTGGAAAAATATAGTCTATACTTATCCTGCAGAAGATATTACAGATCTCTGACAGCCCCAAAACTGGACCTGGGGACATTCAAAGATAGCCTCTGAGTTGGTTGAACGGTAATGTGTTACAGTGGCCAGTGCTGCCTCACTGGAAATTCATGCAGATAATGTTTGGACAATACAGTCATCCATGAATCTTGTGTGAAGACTACAATCTTTTGTATACAAATTTAAATTGCATTATCTACAATAATTTAATTCACTAGGCTAAGCTGAAGCTTACTTAGAAAGTGAAATTTACATGTGTACAAGGACTTCTGCCTATGCAAATAACCCTTTATATCATAGGCTGGACTGGAGGCCTAGCAGTTAGGGACAAGCAGATTCAATTGCTGATCTTGCATGATCAAAGCATTCAGGCTGTCATAAGTCACCAAGGCCTGCTTTACTTTACTGACAACCCCAAATGAATGCAAGTAGAGAGTGGACAGCTCTGAATATCTACTTTTCCTCTTGTTTGCTCCAGAATAAGTAGTATGTCTGATCAGCTACCAGAGTCCTAGTGGAAAGTAAGTGCAGTGCAGTTTTCTCTGAGCCCAGATCACCTTTGTACCCAGCGCATGTGATTAACACAGGACAAATGGATGGCCAAACTTGGCAGTTCAGCTCATTGGTGCCCAGAACAATTCACGTGAATGCATCACTTTACTTCTTTTTATCTTTGTCTCTGTTCTTTAAAATGAAAGATTAAAAATGCATTCCATTCATATAGTTGCAAACAAAATCAAACAAGACATAATTTGTAAAACATTATGCACCAAAAAGAGAAAAGACAAATATGGGTAGCCAGTTGCTAGGTTATTTTCTCTGCTTAGAGAAGTCATCCTTGGATAAGATGGTTTCTTATGTGTATATGTCCCTTGAAATTGCTTTTCAAATTGTTATTTTTTAATTGTGCTAAAATACACAGCCATCTTAACCATTGTTAATTAAGTGTATGCTGTAGTACCGTTAAGTATATTCACATTGTTGCATAACTCCAAAGTTTTTCTCTTGTAAAACTGAAACCCTACCTACTAAATAACTCTCCATTCCTCTCATAATTGGCTTAGAAATAATCCTTCCTCTCAAGCCTGCAGAGCCAAGATAGTTTACATCATCGGTGTGGTACAGGGGTTCATGAGACCCCAAGGCTTTTCTTCATCTTCTCACAATCTGCATGAAGAATTAGTTATGTCAAACCTACTGTAAGATAGCTTCTTTGAAATATTTTAAAATTGAAAGCATATGATTATTCTGAAGGATCTCATGGTAGAGTTTGCTAGTGTATAAGTTATCAAATGTGATTCAACATCATCATAAATGATATAATGATGGTCTGTTGAGGTGCAGAGGTAGTCAAAGGAAAAAACCACCTATGTAGTAGATATAGAAAGGGCAAAGAAAGCAGGCAAGGATTGTTATTATGTAAAGGTTTATGAAAGAGAAGACTCTCAAGATTTTAGGAAGAAGAAAATAAGAACTAATCACAAGATTCCAATGAAAAATTTGAAATATTAATGGATCTAATTCACCAATGAAGTTTTAAATACTGATAATTTTAGGTAGAATTTTAATAGAGCTTGAGAAGGCAGTTGTGGCAATGAAGGAGATAACTTTAGCAGAGACCTTAGAAATCCTGTCCACATAGAGCACACACCTATCTTTCCCTAATAATGCAAATATTCCTCAAGGACTAATTAATATTCAGCATAAAAATAAAAATTATGGGTAAAATTTGAGGTTGTAAAAATTGTACTGAAATTTTCTTCTTTTTTGATGTATTTTTCTTTTATAACAGAGCTTGAATACCAGTAATTCTTTTTTTGGGTTCTGTTCACTTTGCTAAAAAAGCATACCAACTGCATAGGTAGGGTACTTTAAAAGCTATTCATTGTCAATGCAATATTTTTAAAAAAGAATCATATTGGAAGCTTCCTAAAATCATATTTTATTAACAATGATTGTTAAAGAAATCTTTCAAACATATTCCAGTTCAACTATTGATTAAGAATTTAATGATTATTTTTCTTTTTACCTAAGTGTTCTTAAGTGGTTATAAGTTTTCTTCAAATTATTTCAAACCCAGTGACGTATTTGAAAATCCATGATTTATGGCTTCAGTATAGAGAGCTAAATAGTTCTATTAACCATTTTTATGTGTATTTTAGATGAGGAATCAGAATAGTTATAGTCTCATACATTTTAGGATCATTCTTGGCCTATACTCTATCTTACTTCAAAAGAAAGACCTAGCAAGATTTAAACATGGAAAACAGAACCACACAGTGGGAGTCAGAACTGAGGCCTCTAGAGGGCTGGGAATTCCTTCCTCTGCTTCAGAATGTTTCCAGCAAGGTTGTCTCTACCTCTGCCTCCGGACCTACCTGAGTTCCTTCCTTATCTTTCCTGATTCCCAGGGGCTATAACTAAAAGATTGCATTCCACACAATGCGGGGGGGGGGGGGGGGGGCGGGGGACCCTGAGACCCCGGTGAGCCTATGGTGCAGGTAAACATACAAGAATGGTAGGGAAATTTCAACTGTTTCCTCACCTCAATTTTATATTCCTACATCTGTGAGACAATTTTAGCAAGAATTAAAATTCAGCAAGATGTTGAGAAAGGGCAAATATGAATTCTTTGGAGAGAAAAGATACTTGCATTTGTGTGTACACACACTTACCAGTTTAAAAAAAAAAAAAAAGGGAATTTCCCAGATGTGGGCCAGGTGCCTTCAATTGCTTGAGAAGAGTTTGACAGAGACATCTCCAGGTATAATTTATATTTCATGATTCAGTAAGCCTAATTAGACAGAGGAGAAATGTCCTGTACTCATTTGTCTCACCACCAATTTCTCCAATTATTGAGTCTTAAACTAACATGGCAGGAAATCTTACAGTGCTCAGGAGGCAAAGTGCAGGGAGCTCCATGGATTTCTTTTTATTCTATTTCCTCCTTTAGTATCAATTTTTCCATGCTTGATTAATTTTAACTAAAGGAAATATTTTAACACATCTCCTTCCTGAAATATAAAGTAACACAATGTTTTTTAAAAAGTGACTATTTTTCCTTTTTTATTCTGTGATTTAAATTTTTCTTCTCTTTGAATCATTTGGATACTAGAGCATCTGTTTTAAATATACTGCTTTTGGTAGAGTTTCCCTCCCACATTTTTGTTAAGTAATACATCTGCTTATTGGTTCATCTTGAACTCCAGATGAAATGTGCGATTCTTTTAAATATGAAAACATATGAGGAAATTACTACATTATTTATATTTAGAACGCTGTGTCTTGGGGTGTAAATGTTTGTGTGGTAAATGATCTAAGATTATGTATGACAACTTCAAGATCTTGGCAAGCTCCCCAGAGGGTGAGAAAACCAGAGAGGGTTCAGTTGTACCACTAATGTTTTACATCTTCAACAGGAAGAAATTGCTGAAACAACCATGACATAGTCTTAACACCTGTTTGATCTGGCACCGGTCATAGAGGTCATTTGCAGCACCACAAGAATAACCATGAAAGCCTTAGAGATAAAACCGATGCTAAATTTTCATGTAAAAAGCACAAAACATGAGAACATATAAGCAGAAGATAGCATGGTACAATAGGAAAAGACCTTTCCTTTAATTCTAGCTGTAGCTCTCTCTAGATACAATGTAGGACAAGTTACTGAACCCTCCAAGCCTCAATTTACCCATTTGCAAAAAGAAGAATTCAATAATATTTACTTTACAGATTATGGGGGGTAACATACAAATCGAATATAAAACTATTATCTGAGCCTTGCATAATCTATATAGAATCATGGTCAACCTTTCAATGGAAGAGTAAAACCTTAAAATTCCCTCCTAAATAATTTCTAGATCTACTGAAATCTATTTTTTTTAAAGTTCCAACAAAAGTATTTCTAAATGAAATACTTTAAAGAGTTGCTGGGAATACAGCTTGATGATGGAGGATGTACTTATGTGTGGGACCCTGGGTTCCTGCTCTAACACCAAAAAAAAGTAAATAAATAAACTAAAAATAAAAGTTAAAAAAGCATTGACATGTTAGTATGAAAATGAGTTATAAGTAATAAGCCAATACAGAGAATACTTGAAATGCAATATGGAAAAATACGCTATACATCAAAATAGGGTAGCTGTGGAAAACTTTCCTTTAAAGTTATTAAGTTTTGTGGAAAAAAGAGTTAGAGAATTCAATGGAACTTTTTGACCACTCAGAAGGGAGAGGAAAAGAAAAATTAATAATCAGCTTCATGGATGGTACCTTTTACTAAGGGTCAGGCAGTTAACCAAGCTAGCATGTGGAGAATAAATTTCAAAGCTATGTTTAATTTCCATCTTAAATCTACACTTTTCCATTATTCTTCAAAAGTATGCCTTCTGTGGGCATAATTCTGATCAATTCCCCCTGAAGGTCACTCACTAATATAAGCTATAAACATAGGTCTTTCTTCTTCAGATTGACAAAAATACTGTTGAATTAGGACAGCCATACTAATTTCCACAAAACAAACAAGTGTCAAAGTCTAATCCATAGACATAGGAAGAAATTTCCTAACTGCTTCTATCATTAGCTGAGAGCATTTTCCCTCTGACCATCTACCTTGAGATTAAACCAAAGAGGAAGACCCAGTTGAGTTTAATGAATCTCTGTTATAGCTAAGCATTGTATATTCTTTGTCCATCAATCCTTCTAATAACAAAGTTCAGCTATTGTTTTGGACACAAGAAAACAGAAGTCAAGAAAGAACAAATGAATTAGTGCATGCAGTAATGAATTAGTACATGCAGCTATTTGGGTCAAGATTTAGACCCAGGTGATGTAAGCTAGCACAGAGCACATTCCTTACTTGAGACACAATCCCTTCCCAAGGGCTACCTCCCAGCAGGGCTTGAAAGGGACATGTATTAGTCCCAGGCTATGTCACACTGTTTGAAACTTCAAAGCATTTGTCAATACTAAAACACTGTAGAAAGAGATAGGATAAAAACCTCCACTGACAGCATTATGTTCTGCATACCCAACAATGACTTGCGATCTAAACCATGCACACAGAAGCAGCAGCTCAGACAGCTAAAAGGTGGCTTATTGTTTACCTGTTCATTTTGCTAGACATTAATTTTCTTAGTCTGTTCTTTGTTGCTCTAACAGAATACCACAGACTGGGTAATTTATAATGAACAGAAATTTATTTAGCTCCTGGTTATGGAAGCTAGGAAGTTCATGATCAAGGGGTTCATGAAAATCTTCTTGTCATATCCCATTTTGAAAGCACAAGAGCCAAAGAGGGTGAGGCAGAGAAGGAAAGAGAGCCAAAATCATCCTTTTCAAAAGGAACCCATTCCTTCAGTAAAAAACTCAACATAAACTTGCAATCCTGGCATCGGTCCATTCATTCAGGTGGTGCCCTGTAATCCAAATACTTCACAATAAGCTCTGCCTCCCAACACTGCTGCACAGAGGATCAAATTTCCAACACACAAACCATGGAGGACATGTTTAAACCACAGGAGGACTTATCTCTTCCAAATCCCTAGTCATAGGCTAACTCACTGCAAACCAGAGTCCTCTGGTCAACAGAGTTCCCATCTGGTGGATAACATTTCAAATCTCATAAGACATGACTGTTCCATGAGACACTCTGTATCAAACACCCTAGGAAGACCAAGGTTTTAAAAACATTAGCCATACAAAATCTTTATGGCAACAATTTGACTGGTTTTATGATCCAATATCACTGGTCTTCCTGTGAGCAGTCTTTGATTCTGTCATGCACAGCTTTTTACCTTCTTCATTAGCATCTTTTACCCCTGAGTTTTGCAGGAATACATCCATTTTGTATTCTATTTTATCTATGAGATTTTCCATTCTTAACTCTCCCTCTGTCTTCTGAAATGCAAATTTTAATTACCACAGTTTTATATTTCTTGTAGCCACTTTTTATCTTATCTGATGATTTTGTGTATCTGTGCCATCCACTAAAATGCCAGCAGACAATCAGTGATTTTATACAAATGATTACAGACAAATTGTTGCTAGGGTGGAAGAAACAATTGCATATTTCCAGGGTACAGAAGATTAGAAAATGTACTTCGTGGAAAAAAATCAGCTAACATGAAGCGGAATATAACTGAAATAATGGGAGAGGACACATGCATAGTCAACTCTCTGATGAACAGAAAAGTAGAAGATAAAGAGTGATTTTTAAAAGTTTAAAATTTTAAACCATGGCAGTTGTAAAAACAAAGAAAATACTGAAAAAATAGAACACAGAAAAAATAAAAAGAACATTATAGAAAATCCAGAACTAAGAAAAAATAAGTCTGTCATAAAAACTGTAAGCTGAGCCACCCTCCCTAGGAAATAAAAACTCTGATGTCTCAAAAAATTCCAGCTGTGTTCCATTTCTACAAAATAAGTTAAAAGCAAAGAATAATAAGCTGGATAAAATAAAAAGATAGTTAAAAATAAAACTAGTATTGGCAAAAAATAAAGCAAGATTCATAATATTAATATACTATGAATTTGAATTAGAAGATAAAATATAAATTGGGTTTAAGGGGACAATTTTATAAATTGAAGACATTTCAAAAGGAAATATTATTCATGAGTATCTATATTTATTTTAATGAAATATAAAAATACATAAATACTAATAATAGCACAGATTTGATAAATGCTCACATTATTTTCATTAAAATACTAGAAACTTTTAACAAGTTATCACTATTTATTATAACCAATGTATGGTACCTCAAGTATCTTAGACATAAGATCTGCATAACTACATAAATGAGAGTTTTTGAAAAATCCTTAAATCAGCTGAAAGAGTAGCCTACAACTGTAGCAGAAAACGCCCCCTCCCCAACCAGTATAATTCAGTTTGTTAGTTGTCCAGGTAATAAATCAGATTACAGGTTTCTTAGAAACGGCTGATCACTGTAAATTATAGCTGGTCACTATGATGCATCTCATAAGAACCAGTCAAAGACAGCCAAGTACTCTGCCTTTGTACTTTGCATAGCAGACCCCTAAAAATCTCCTTCTCTGAGTCTTCAGGGCCTGATATTTTGGGACTGATCCCAATCAATGCCTGTCGATGTAAAATAAATCTGCCTCCAAATCCCAGGAGTTGTTTGGTGTTTCTGCTTGCCATTGCACAAGTCAAGTCTTAAGATTTCTGAGGCAAAAAGAGACCAAATGTTTTAAAATATTAAAGAATTACATGATGTAAATAAGTATTTGTATTGATCTAAAGTATGTGCTGCATCCTACATGGTAATATCCCAGTTGTGCAGCATTTCATCTCCTGATTCTTTTCAACAGGCTATTCCTTTCTTCCAAGAATGAGGTGCATGAGAATCAGTGCATTTGTTGGGCATATGCCCTCTAATATACTTCTTTATCCATTTTTCTATGGAATACCATGACTATACATAGAGCAATCTATGAACTCAAAGAATAGTCCTGTTAAAATGAAAATTGTTACACCAGCATTTTGTGTGCATCTCTTTGAAAATAAATTTCTATACCCCCCTATGATGGTATAGCAAGTCACCTTGGGGAATATTGCCATACCAAAGCATTCACACTGATATCATTTATTAATAGATTGAATAATCATTGGTAAGGAGAAATCTACACTCTTGAGCCAACACATAACCTCCATCCTTGCCAACACAGTCACTTTGTGTAAAAATCTATCAAAGAAACCACTTGAGGGAGAGAGGCTATCTGACATCTAGAGGATGAGTTATCTTGTCAGCCTGATGGTGGAGATGCTTTTTGCTGGTAAGTAGGTATGAGGAAACATAAGTAGCTTCATTATCTTTGACCATGTTGTTGTAAATTACCAATCCTGTGCTTTCCAAGTTCCAGACTATTTCCCATCATTTTCATGCATATATTTTACTAAGATATATGAGATACTTTTTATCAAATTAGCATATCACTCTAATTGTAATAAGCCAGTGGGATGTCTGTGATATATCAGGACATGCACGTTCCTCAAGGCTGTGTGATCATAAAGGAGCATGAGAGTCAACATAGCATGTCAAATCTGTGAAGGTATACTGTTCTCCCTACCAGGTAAGTGTAAACTGCTTTTTATGATTACTAGTTTGGGTTGAACAGAAATACTTTTCTATGTTGGTAGTTTTACATAAAAAACAGTGTGTTCATTTGCTCCAAATATCACATTTGGAATAATAATTGAAATCAGAGATGTCATTGGTAATAATTTTTGTCATCATGGTGACATTTCTTGCAGTAGTTTCCCATTTTCTCAGCTGAGAGATTATTTTTATCAAATAAGAAAGAAATCTTCCCAAAGATGGATGCAGTGATACTCAAGAATATGGTTTATAGAATGTTGAGATTCATGTCAAATAAAAGTCACCATATATAGATGAATATGTACTGTCACCATCAGTAGACCTAAGAGTAATAATCATTATCATTATCTCACGATATTTGAAAGTAATAATTGCATAGTAGCTCTTACTGTAGTCATAGCTGTAAGAAATAGTCTTTTGAGTCATAGTATTAAAAATATCTAAAGACAGCTAAAGAGCCTTTGGAAATAAATGAGATTGCTTTGATCTTTACTTGCGACAATGTGTAAATCTGGCATTTTTTGATTTGGAAAAGTTCTGAGTCTGGAAATTAAACTGTCAGAGTTGAAAGGTATGGGAATGTGAGGACCAAAAACTGTTTCATCAAAGTGTTGGATACTTTTTCAAAAGCGGTTGGAAATAGATTGTCCAATAACAATGTAACCGTGTGCAATGCATCTTTGGAACAAGGAGAGATCAAAGAAGCCTAGGAAGACAAAAGAAACTGGAAATTGCCACCCCAATTGTAAATAAAAAGAAAATGCTTCCTTGAAAAAAAAGAAAGAAAGAAATCTTGTCCAAGAATACTAATCCTCAGAGTTTGAGAGTGGGGCTATGTCAGGTATCAAGTACCAAAGTCCTAACAAAATTCCTCTCAATATTTCAAATTCAGAATTTTAATAAAATTACTACTTATATGACAAATATGAACTAATTTTGAGGTCCTAAAGTTAATCATTAACAGGAACTATTAACCTTGAGAGAGATGAGAGGAAATAGTTATACTGGAGTTTAGTGAGAAGTCACCAGTGGGGAGCTGTATTTATGGATTATAGGGGTTATCACCAGAGATACTGCACAAAAGTGGGAAGAATCAAGGAATGAACAGTCTGATTTCTCACTGGTCTCACCTGCTGTCCAACAGATAAACTCAACTGGAATCCAGGAGGCAAAGGAGCCTCGGTAACACAATGGGAAGAGGTCAGTTTTCGAGGGTAAATAACAAGGTAAATAACAACGGGGAGAATAGTAGATAACCCACTTGACAGTAAAAAGGCAAACAGAATAATCAACATAGAAATGCAAGACTAAAAATAACGTGTAGCCCAGCTTTCAGATAGCAAAGACTAAATCAGATGGCCTACCTAAAATATGCAGCATTTATTGCAGAGATATTTCTATAAATTAGTTTTATAATAATTTACAATGAATAATGGTCTGGTTGACTTAAACCAAAACCTTTTTCACTGAGTTTCACCCTCTTTCACTGGTCTAACTGTGTGATTTGAAGTACTGAGTAAGTAAATAAATAGCAAAGTAAGGAATAAAACCAGAGGCAGAATGGAAAGAGAACATGCACAGCACAGGTCCTTCTTGGTCTCTTGTGAAACAGCATCGTAGTACCCTTCAGTTCTGTAACATTGCTTAGAGTACTTCATACAAGTCTATTTTTCTCAAGTTCAGTATTGTTAGCTATAAGCCTAACTACTAGATCATCATTATAAATGCTAGATTCAACACAATCTTATACACATCATGCCAATTTAAGCTTGTGTCAATACCTCTACCTCAATTTAAGGTGATTCTTTTTGAAAAACATAAGAAATTAATGAAAAGGACAAGAATCGCATGTGTGTATTGATTAAAATGAAAACAACCCAAAGCAAGAAGAAGAACAACACAGTTTTATGGCATAAAATCAGAAACACCAATTAAACCTACATGAAAGACTTAAAAGTAGCTGGTAGAAACGTGAGTGTGGCGTTTACATAAGCCAAAGATAAGCTTCTGTAGGTTTGTTTACTTGGTAGGGTATTTGATTCACAACCATTCTGATTTCATTTTGCCAATGAATTCACATTTCAGAAATTGACAACAATTTTTTACCTTTTCAAAACTCCATGGAGACCAATGATTTACAATAGTGTCTATATTCACTATTGGTAGATCAGAAATAAAATGAATGTGTGAAGGAGGAACAAAGGGGAAGTGAGAAAGTAACTTTCAAAGGAACATGAATTCATAGGCTTCTTTAATTATAATTCTATATTTTAAAAATTTTTTTATAGTTTTATTGAGACAGACTTTCACCATGTAGGCCAGGCTGGCTTTAAACTCGTGGAAATGCTTGTGCCTCAGTCTCCTAGGATTACAGGCATGCACCACCACACCTGGTTAGCTACAATTTCAGGTCTCAAATTTATACAACTTTACATTTTTTATCTACTAGACTAAGAATCTTAAAAAAATAACATCATTCTAATGTTATTTTTATTTCTCATATTCTGTTCTCATATTCTGTTTTTATTTTTTATTGTTTATAGTACATCATGATTACATTCTTTGTGGGGAATTGGTACATGAACATAACACATCTTATCTCTTTTGAGAGGGAGGTTGAAACAGGATCTCACTATGTAGTCCAGGCTGGTCTTGAGCTTGCAATACAGCCCAGGCCTGCCTCAGCCTCCTGAGTGCTGTGATCACCACACTCCTAGCTCTTACTCAAACTCTTGATCCTTTTCCCATTTAAGGAAGATAAATCTCCCTATTTCTTATTATGCCTTTTATTCATGTGGTAGAATTGTCATATAAGAGACATCATGCAATATTTAAGCTTATGTATCTGACATTTCAATTATTATGGTTTTAAGGTACATTCATTTACCTACAAATCACCCAAGTGTATTCTGTTTTATGGCAGAGTGGTACTAATCCTTTGAGTATAAACTCTACACTTATTTTATCCATTCTTGTGTTGATAGGATAAATATTAGGCTACTTCTAAAATTTAGCTAATATGAACTGTGCTGCAAACAAGGATATGCATGTATCACTGCAATATGATGTGGTTATGACCTATGTCTAGATGTCCCCCCAAAACCTCATACAGTCATAGGTAAGACTTTTCATAGGTGGCTGGATCTAGAGTGTGTGCTACTGGGATTAAGAGTGAGATGCTGGGATCAAGGGTATGTTTAAGTGGTAGGGTATCTGACTCACAACCATTCTGATTTCATTTTGCCACTGATTGATTTGGCATAGTTCTGGGCATTATTAAGGGTATCTCACCCTGGGTGTGAATGCCACCCACCCCAATGGTGGGTAGCCTGGATGGAACAGAAAAGATAGAATGAGGGTCATTGCTTGTCATTTGTAGCTTGCTCCCTGCTGCCTTCTGCTTCCCATGAACTGTTTCCACTCTTGCAATGTCCCTCTGCCAGGTCATCATGTCTTGAAGCTACCAACTATAGTACTGAAACCTCTATAAACTATGATCTGAACTAAATCTTTCCTCCTTTACCTTTGGATGTCAAGTATTTTTTCTCAGCATTGAGAAATTAGCTAAGGCAGATTTCTTTAGCTTTTTGGGAAGGATGATACCTAGAAGGAAATACCTGGGTGAAATGGAATTTCTGGCCATTCTTTCTGGGACAAGATGGAATCTCAGTGTTGTTTTAATGTGAATTTCTCTAATGCTGTCTTCTAAATTCAAGCTTGCTTCAAGAAAATAAAATTAACTGTAATAATTGGTCATAGAAATTCAATTTGGATGTATGCTAAGATATATTTATTATAGTCTTATCCTATGCCATGAAAGGTTATAATGACTTTGCCTGGATGATTGTGTTCAGTTAGTAGGGGAATGCTTGTTCTCCCTTATGGCTATTGTAAAAAAACAAACAAACAAAAAAAACACTGATGATTATCTGTAGTCATTTGGCTTTACTTTTATGTTTGACACATATCAAAATATTGAGTAAGGAAGTCTCTGTCAATGAAGCAAATTATTTGGACCATGAATGGTTATTTGCAAATAAAGCTAATGTATTTATCACTATTCTGTTTATGTGGCTAATTATCAGAGCTAAATGAATCTTTTTATTTGTACATCTTCCAAGTCCCAAGTTCCTTTCAGTGAATTTATTTTTCACTAATAATCACCAACAAATATTTAACCTAATTTCCAACCTGTCACATTTTGATTCTGATTCCCTTATCTTTCCATAATCTCACAGAATCAATATTAAAAATAATGACATGTTAAATTCAATAGAATAAACACTGGATATTTCATGGGTTAGGCCATTTGAAACATAAAAATAAATATAGTTCTTGATATACTTCAAGATGAAAAGAAACCAATTTTCGAAATTTTTCTGTATTCTCTAAAATGTCTGGCAAGAGTATAAGGGAAGATGGAGGGAAAAGCAGATTCCAAGTAGAGACCTGGAATGGCATGAGGTTTAGATGCCATTAAAATAAAGGTTACTATTAACTGAGTACTGTGTGAAGTGAACAAGTTATTTCACTTATTTTTTAGTCATTAAAGCAATTTTTCAACTGAGTTTAGGGGAACAAACTCTAATGTTAGTCACTTAGGAGGCTTAGGTAAGAGGATTCTGAGTTCAAAACCAGTCCGAGCAATTTAGCAAAACCCCATCCTCAAAAAGAGAACAAATGAAAACCAGGTACCTTGGTTCTAATCTTACAGAAATCAAACATCCAAGTTTCAGAAATTTAAATTATCTGCCCAAAGTCATACATTCTATTAAATTATAGAATCAGAACACAACACACTACTTGTGAGAGGAATTGACCAGAAAGAACTAAAGGGCTATCATGTGGTACTAAAGGCCAGGATCAGTTTAACATCTATGGATTCACAGTAATACAGATCTTCAGAATAATGCTTGATTTCTAGCAAGGTTTACAAGAAAAGAAATGAAGAAAGATAACTGGTGAATTTATCCACAATAGGCTGTTTTGAACTGACTGGTTGTTGCAAACAAATTGAGCATGCTGATAATCCTGAATGCTAGACTAGGAAGAAGAGGCAGAAGAATTAGTTGAATTCTGATTTGACACAAAAGCTGAATTGGACTGATAGACTATAATTCAATAAACAGAGAGGAAAAATTGAATGAAAGGAAAGAAAATGTTGAAAAATAGCAAGTGTGATAAGAACTGGATATCTAAATTATATTTTAAATGTGGAGTTACAGAAATAAAGATGATTGATGCCTGGAACTTCTGATCCTTCCCATGTGACAAGAAGGGGCAGTCATGGTAACCCCAGTCTCATCATCAAGGGCTGCCCTAGAATGCGGCCTGTATCTTAGTTTTGGTGTTATGAGGATACATTAGTCAGCTTTTTGTTGTTGTGACCAAAAACCGGAGAGAAACAACTTAAAAGAGAAAAGATCTGTTTTGGTTCATAGTTTTACAAGTTTCAGGCTACAGTCACCTGGCTGTAAGACCAAAATATCAAGGTAGAAGGACAAGATAAAGAAAGCTGTTTACCTTTCAGTGACCAAGAAGCAGAAGGAAGAAAAGAGCCAGAGATGAGGGCTGGGGACAAGATATAGTTCCCAAGGTCACATGCCCAGAACCCACATCTGCCACCTAGCTCTCATCTCCTGTTTCCATCGTTTCTAATAGTGCTGTAAGTTATGATCTCATCAATGTACGCATAACTAATGGAGTTAGTCTTTGTGATTCAGTCACCTTCTGTAAGTGCCACCAATGAACCTATGAGATGGGGGGAGGCATTTTAGATCTAAACCATAATGGAGGGAGAATATACTGGGGGAACTTGATGACTAGAAAATGGAGGCTGAGGAAAGAGCCAACCTCTGACCTTCCTTTGGATGGTAGACTGACTTGGTGTTTTGCCACAGGGCTGTGGCCATTTTGTTCTTAACTTAAGGATGAATATAATATTGAGAGGAAAACAAAGTTCAAGAGCATTACTGGAAAACAAAATCACAGCCTGTGGATATGGAGTCTTTATATCTGAATTTTTTTATTATGTCCATTATAAACTTCCCTATCCTTTAAGGAAAACTAACCTAAAGTTTCCTCTTACTGAAAAAGCCATCCTGAGTGATTCACAGGTGTTTTCAGACTACTACAGAATACTTTTACAGTTCCAAGTTGGTAATATACAATGAAATCTGAAAATGGCAAGCAGAAGATGAAAACAACTAATCCAAACAGCATGAATTTTAGGGGAAGGAAAATTTTGGATCGATGAGGTCAGAGGTAAGAGAAATATTCAAGAATACCAATGGATTAGAATGCTAAAAGACATTGTTACACTCGTAATAATAAAAAATAACTTATTCAGAATTGTGCTCCATGGGGGAGCACATGGCTAGCAAAAGTAGATATGGTCTCTGCCCTAATGAAACTTTGGGTTCCATGTGGATATAAAACATTTAGTGAACAATCACACCAACAAATATAAAATTACATCTACTGTGGCAAAAATTTCAAGTCGAGATGGCAATATGCACACAGTACAAGTCATACTCCCTCAGTTCAGGCCTCCGAAGCTGGAATTTTTGAATCTTAAGCAAAGAAAGCTGTAACTGTAAGACTCAAATGCTGTGATGAGTCAGACTGGGTTCAGGCTGCAAAACTGAGCACTGGCAAAGTGTTGCTCATGTACGAAGTGGGACCAGAGGATCTCCACACGTTTACTTCAGCCCATGAACAGAAGCCACATACTGGCCCCTAGTCCTGGACCCAAAGCCTCTGTTAATACTTCACACAACACATTGCATTACTCTAGTTGTCCACAATTTTAGACTGAAAAGAAAAAAAGTAAGTTTGAAATTTCCATTGTGGATAATGGGTATCTTACAACTTTATAGCATAACTACTACAATCTACTGTGTGCAGATGGATATGGAAGAAACATCAGTGAATTCATTTAAGAACAGGAATTTGCAAGCCAACATGATGAACAAAGCAGAGGTGTCAGAGAATTTTTGACCACAGGAAGGAGTGTTTTTGAAATCCTGAGCCCCAGACTTTATATTGGAGAAAAGGAAATGAAGGAAAAAGATGCTTGAAGAGTTATTAAATTACATGTTATGAAGCAATTCAAAAAATTCTGGTAAGAGTGCTAAACCACCGTTAGAAAAAGAAATGTGGTCACAGATAATGTTGTATGACTTAGTCATTTTGTAAGTGAATTTAAAGCAGGAATAATGAACATGACAAGACATGGCAGAGACAAGAAGAAGCACAATTGATCAGAAGATTAAGGAGCTCAGAGTCAGTAGAATAGAATGCGTTGTGAATATCATCCTCATTTATAAGTAACATAGAAAGACGAGAGGAATAGTAGTAGGGATAGCCAGGTATCAGTGTTTTAGAAGAATGGGGGCAAAAATGATTGGAAAAGTTGCTATATTATAGCAAGCAATAGAGCAGAAGGTAATAAACTTTAATAGAATGAGCTTCATTGGAGAGACATTTTACAAAATGATAGCAGGCTGGAGTTAGCAATGATGAGCTACAAGAAGATATCAACCTTACCTTCAAGTCCTAAGATATTTGGCTTGTAAAATCAAACACTTATTACTTAATACTTCAGGTATTATTAAGAAAGAGCAATATTTCATCTAAGGCAGGAATATAAGCAGAGGTTGTGAGCAATAGGCTGAAAATATAGAGGCTGGTGTCACTGGGAATAGCACTTTAATTCTAAGGTAAGTAAGCTGTAAGCCTGATTAGGTGCCGGAGTCCAGCTGCGGCAGGGCTAGGGTTTCCCAAAGGTGGTCAGGGAGTCGGCGATTGAGAGACAGAAAACACTGCACACCAGTCTGTGAGTGAATCTGAATCCGCTTTATTTTTTAGAAGCTGGAATATATACATGCTAACCTTGGCAGCAACCCCCAGCCCCAAGCAGGAAGCGCCCTAGGCTTAGCAGGTGTTAATTAACTCTTTTCATCTTTGTAACATCTCAATCTTGTTACTTAGTTAGTTTGGGAAATGTAAGCCGAGGCACCTGGATGCCTGCAGGAGGAAGAGATGCGTGAGGCTATTATGTTGCTCCCTACATTGTTTCCTTTATCACTTATTCCTGTGAGAATAGCACCTGTCTTAGGTCAAGGACTCTTCATATGAACCCAACCAGGCCTTACCCGTCATGGGCCTGCAGGACAGCAATTGGTCCTGTGCCTGTCTTAGGCGGCCGGTGGGTAACATATGTGTCCTAGTTGCCCGTCTTTGGCTGCCTGTCCAGTGTCTCAGGGCAGTTGTCTCACAGGAACCCCGCAAATCCTCCTCCATGAGCTCTTTCATTTAAAGCCTCTGTATAAACTCTCTCATACTACTCACAGAAGGTAAAATTTCACAACCAGTCCTCACAAAGGGGTTATCTAGAGGGCCTCCAGCAACCCCCCTGGAGTCTCCACCCTCGACTTCATATTGAGCATTACATAAAAACATACACATGTGAACTACACAAATTACAATTATCAGTACAAAACATTTCAAG
>PVLA01005534.1:0-41524 GCA_004027455.1 Hydrochoerus hydrochaeris
CTTGGTACATAGCAACGAGGTCAGGTATCTCTCGGCTTTCAGTTTAGGCGTAGGGGTCTGCTCTTAAGAGAATGAAATGAAAGACACTGGATTTGAATGCTGACCAGGATGGTAGGGCACAGGATCCCTGCTACCTTCCTAGTGGGTTAGAATGAATTCTTGTCACAGTCTCCATAGATGCCACTGGTCTTCAAGCATAGCTGATCATTAAAATCAGCCTAAGGGACTATTTTTTGCCATTTCTACTTTGCTGTTAGCACATGTTTGCGATGCATATTGATCAGTTCCTCATGGGTGGAGAGACTGTTGTTTAATACAGATTCTCAGGCTCCTCATTGCAAAAATTCTGATTCAGCAAGTCTATTAAAGCTTAAATCTCTACATGTTGGTTGGTTCACTCAGATAGCTAAACCATAGCATAGATCAGTTCATTATTTTCTCATGGTCACTAGGTGTTATGTACTGTGTCAGACACAGGTGGTAGGTAGTTTGGTCTGTTGGCTGTGGGGAAATGTGCTCTAGATATCTTGACTATTTCCTTTGTAGAAACTCAAAAAAGCACATTGCCACTTCATCTTCATTTTGTCTTTTTTCCTAATTAATCACTCCATTATCATCAGTACAATATTCCTCTGGAACTTTTACATATATTGTGGTAGATTAACTACCGGTCAGTTTGTGACATCCAGGTGACCTCCGTCAGCATGGTTTTGGGTATGTAAGACCCATCTGAGGATTGTTGCTGTTAGAATAAAAGGAGAACTGGAGGGGAAGATGGCATGATATTGCTGGAGAAGCTTGTCATGCTAGTTTTCCTGAGAGGAACTCAGCTATTCTCATTACTGGAGGAACTTGGGTCTTTGCTGTCACTGAGGATGTCTGCTGTTCTCTTTGGAAGAGCTCTGGTCCCTTCCTTGAGTGTTGCTTCCTGGCTCCAATGCATATCACTTAGCCTGGTGGTATAGATCTTTAGTCCTGCTGGCACAAACTTTCTAGCTCCCACCAGTGACCTTTGGGCCTTTCCAGTGTAGATCCATGAATCAGACTTGCATGAGACATTGTTGTGGGCTCTAGATCTTCAGCTGCACTCATGGAGGACAGTGCCATGGGATCCAGGTCCTAAACTGAATTCTTTGGGTCTCTAACACATGGACAGATCTCTTGCGCTTCTCTGCACTTGATTTTTTGGGTGAATATTATAAAATATTCCTATGAATCATGTGTCTTGTATTAAATCTATTCCCTTGCAGGCCCTGACTACATATATATTATCCAAGAAGACACATTGAGACTGATAGGAAATGAGGAAATGCAAGCAAATAAATAGAAAAAAGAATCATGATCATTTCTGTAGTGTCATGGCCTCTTCTTGCTGCATAGAATGATTATTATAAATCTGTCCTGCAGTTCAAGAGGTAACACTTGTTGCCAGCAGATGAGATTCTCCTGCTGACCTCATCACTAGATAAAGCTGCCGCAACACCTCCTTTGAAGGTAAAGGGGGTTTATTCCACACCAGTGGCACTGCCAGGGAAAGGTTTTGAGGGCAGTTCACCTGGGCCAGTCAGTGAGGGGCTGGGCCCTGCAGAGAATCTAAAATAGTAATGCAAGTGATGAGAAAACAGAAGGCAGACTGTCACACTTTCCCCTTGAGCTGGTGAGTCTAATGATATCAGCGATAAAGCCACACTTTGCTGAGAGCCTTTTGTTGGCAGGAGTTCTAAAAAGCACCGGTTGCAGCATATACTTCACCCAAGAACTTGATAGAAAGGCGGATTCCTGGACCCCACTCCAGACTAATTCAGAAACTTGGTGGGATGGGTGTAAACCCTGAAATTTGTTTAACGAGCTCTCTGGTTGATTTTGATATGCACTATAGTTTGAGAACCATGGTTTAAGGCAAAAGCTCTGGTTATTATTGTACTTAAGTGCTACATATGCTTCAAGTGACCACATCATTCTTGGTTATCCCTTAATAAACTGTGTACCCTATGTGGCCTTTTATTCAGAGAACTGTTACACAGGCCAATTCATTCTTGAAATGAATAAGTTCTTAAAAGTCTGGAATTATTTCAGTTTGTTTCAGAGTAATTCATGCCCCAAATTTCTGTGGTACTGCATTTTTCAAAATAAATTAAAATTATGATCTTACACACAATCATTTTTGGGTTATAAAAATTTTTTAAATGAACTTAAGTTACCTTGATTCCTGCTGTTCCATATGAACTCTTTATTTTTTAAAAAAATTTAAAGCAGTAAGAATGTATGGCCTGTGACGGGATACTATCTTTTCTTTGGTAAGCCCAAATTTTAGTTCCTATGAAACATATATTTGTTTAATTTCTTTATAATTACTGAAAATAGTTTTATAATGTAAAAGAGGGGTTTATTTTTAAAAAAGGAGATTCTCTGAGTGTCAGACACATGTAGGTACAACATATCTACATTCTTATGACTTGTCATCATTTGCCAAACCACAGCTTGCCCTGGAGGCAGGGTCCTGAGGTCCTGGCATTTGCTGCATCCTGTGTGGTAAACAACTCCCCAATTTAGACTTTCTTCCCCCAAGTTAACTATATTTAAAATTTTTTCTTCTGTTTCTATTTTTACTTATTTTTTATTTTAAAGAGAACAAAAAAAGAGAGAGAACAAAACCCAACAAAGCATAATAAAGCCAATCAAAACACAGCAGTAAAAGTGGTACAAAGATCTTCAAAACAGGACAATAGGAAATCAACAATGGCTACCATAATAGCTCTTGTTATCTTCACAATAGTTGTCCATACCTTCAAAATCAAACAAAGCAATAAAACCAATCAAAACATAACACTGAATAAAATAAAACAATAAATCAGAACAAAACAGTGAGAACAATACTGCACATGGTTGTCTTTAGAATAGTTGCTCAGCTTACCAGATGCAGGAATATAACAAAACAGTAAAATGGAACAAAACATTGGATTTCAAAAACAAGACAGGAGGAAATCCCCACAGGTGCCACAGTGCACACTGCCGTCCTCTAAGTAGGTGCCCAGACCACCAGCCCTGCCTGCGGAATCAACCAAACAATACAAGCATCAAGCTGTTCCTTTCCCCTTGGTTGCTGGTTGCTATCATCTCATTCTGAGTCCTCAGAATCACGGGGGTAGGGGTGCTCTACTGGTTTTTCAGCCCCCACACTGGCTGGCTCACAGAAAGATGTAGTTTCTCTCCTGGCAGGCTCTTTCCAATCAGCATGGCGGCACTTACTTTACAGGAAGGTGTAGTTTCTCAATTAATTGCATTTTAAGTGCTGTATGTCTTCCCTCCTTACCAGATTGTCTAACTAAGAGCTAACTCAATTCATCCCAAAAGAATTCTCTAATGTCAATGGGCCTCAGATACGAGCAGGGTCTTCTCTCCCTTGGCTTACAGAATGTCCTTCATAGGCAAATTGATTCACCCATACCTTTCCCAAGTGACCAGCATTACACACCAATATTTAAGCAATATATGCTTGACCCCATTTTAAATTTAGAGCCTATATTTCCAGAATTTAAAGGATCAACTTTGTGATTCCTCAAATGGCATATATATTCTTCCTTAGACTTCAGGGCAGCAGGCTTTTTAAGAACTTTCCCTCAACAGGTATTCTGCTGAAGTCTGTCTCTCAGGCAGTACATATTACATACATGTACTATATACATCTGGTGAGTTGAACTGAATTTGTGTTCCCCAAAAAGATGCATTCAGATCCTAGTCCTCAGTGCCTGTGAATATGACCATATTTGGAACTAGCATCTTTCACATATATTATGGTTTGAATGTAAAATGTTGCTCTCAAAAGCTCAGATATTGAGAACATGGACTTTTTGGAAGGACATACATGCTCTAACTTAATCAAGGGATTCATCCACTGATGAAGTTATGGTTTGATGACACTTTTCAGAGGTGGTAGAAACAGGAGGTAGAGCTAGGTTGAGGGAGTAGGTCGTGGGAGCATGACTCTGGAAATTATCTCTAGTCTTGAGAATTCTCTGGAACTTTCCCTTGCTCTTTGCTCCTCAGCTGCCATGAAGTGAGCAGCTTTCTTTTACCATGACCTTCTGCCATGGTATTTTCCCTTTGTCAAAAAAGGGGCCTCCTAACCATGGACTGAAATCTTTTCTCCTTTCAATTGACTTCTGTGGGTATCATGTCAGACACAAAAAAAATTAACACAACATATAGTAGAGTTTGAGGAGGTCATAGTGAATTAGGGTAGGGCCTGATACAATGAGTGATGTCCTCATAAGAAAAGAGAAGTTAAAACACATGCATGGAAGAAAGCCTTGTAACATTGTTAGGAATCAGCAAAAGGACAGAGAAAGGCGAGGGATGTTTTTCCCTGTAGAGCCTTCAGAGAGAGAATGTTTCTGCCAAAATCTTCATTGCAGATGTCTAACTTCCAGAGATGCAAAAAAATAAGCTTCTGTTTTTAAACCATCCCTTTATGACAATTTGGTATGGCAGACCTACGACTTCGAGACGTGTTAAATAAGAGTTTTTGAAAAACAACAATAATGATATGTACTAAATAAAAACTATAGACACTAATATGTTATAGAACCTTGGAAGAAGTCTAATGTTGTTGAAAATCAGAGGTAGAAATATTTGTAAACTATAGCTTCCAGGGTATTTCCAGGAAATGGTATATTTTCATATTTCTCCTTCCAGAGAAGGTATCTCTGTGATCTCATTTGTTGTGGGGCAAATGCCTCTGGTAAATCAGTCTAATGATCATCCATGTGCAGGAGAAAGGAACTACACCCTTATCCCTCAACAAAATCAACTCCAAATGAATCAAAAACTTAAACGTAAGACTGAACATTATGAAACTGCTAGAAAAAAACAAAAGGGAAATGCTTTAGGGCATTGGTATGAGAACAGATGTTTCTGCTGACTCCAAAAGCACAGGCAAATAAAGCAAATATTGACAAATGGGATTTTGTCAAATGAAAAAGCAGTGAAAACTGTTCATCTGAAAAAAGGATTAATTTCCATAATACATAAGGAATTCAAACAAAGTGTCAGCAAAAAAGAAAGAATAAAGATACTTCTGAAAAAATAACTCACAAATGGCCAAGAAATACATGAAAAATGTTCAATTTCACTAATAATCAAAGGCATGCAAATCAAAACCCTAATAAGATACCTTTTCATCGCAGTTAGAATGACTTGCAGAGGGGGCAAAAAGTAAGAGATGCTGGTAAGAAGTTAAAGAACAGTGAGAATATAAACTAGCAGAGCCCTCATTAAAAAACAGTAAGGACTGGCCCTGAATCAAGGCTGGCAGCTTCCTGATGCTGTTGGTTTCAGGTAGGAGCCTAAAGAGATGTCTTTCTATGGTCTGTTGGCCATTTCAAAACTTAGGCAGTGAAATGGTCAATTCATTAGAAATAAATAGCTTTCTACTACTGAAAAATTAACTTTTAGCCAGGTGTGGTGGCACAGGCCTGTGGCCCCAGCACTGGGAGGCTGAGGCAGGAGGATTACTGTGAGTTTGAGGCCAGCCTGGGCTATATAGTGAGACTTTGTCTCAAAAAAACAAACAAATCGACTCCCCTTCTTGGTGAGCCGCTGTGAGCATGGCAGGCTGCAGTGGCCCAGGGCACGAGCCACCAGCATCTCCTGAGACCTGTGCCATGCTGGGACCTGGGGCGCCAGGAAACCAAGCAACCACTCCCCTCCCTGTTTTGTTTAATTTCAACATACATGAAAGTATGGACAGTGATTTTGAAGAGAACAAGAGATACTATGACAGCCATTAGTGACTTCCCTATTGTCTGGTTTTGAAGACCTAAAATGCCTCTTCATTCTGTTTGGATCAGTTTTATACTATAGTGTTTTGTATGAATTCTCTGTATGTAAAGACATGGACAACTATTTGGAAGAAAACAAGAGACAATATGATAGATAGTGAAGATCTCTGGTTGTCTAGCTTTGAAATTTATGTCTCTTACATGGCTTTCTTATGTCCTGTTTTGTTGTGTTTAATTGTACCTCCTTTAAAAACAAAACAAAACAAAAACAGTATGGAGATTCCTCAAAGACCTGGAAATGGAGATGTCACCAATTGACTGGACATGACACATTATATACATGTACTGAAATGTCACACAACACCCCATAAATATGTACAGTTACTGTGTGTCAATTAGAAATAAAAGTGAATCTTAAAATTTACAAAACTCAAAATAATTGAAAAGCAGAATGAAGAGACAATCCATGGGTTAGGAGAAAAAGTTTGCAAAAATATATCTGATAAAGGACTCTTATCAAAAACATACACAGAACTTTTGAGAACAGTAGGAAAACAATTCAATTACAAAATGGACCAACGATCTTAACAGACAGTCACCAAAGAGATACTGATTGCACATAAGCACAGAAAAAAGATGCTCTGAAATATAAGCCATCAGGGAAATGGCTGACCAAGAAAGACAACAGTGTGATACCACTGCACACTTGCTAGATCAGGCAAGACCCAGGACACTGATGACGCCAAATGTAGGCAAGGACATGGAGGAAAAGGAACTCTCCTTCATTACTGGTAAGAATGCAAAATGGTATGGCCACTTTGGAAGACAGTTTGATGATGTTTTCTTATAAAATGAATCATATTTTTACTGAGTTTAAGGCCAGCCTGACCTACAAAACAGGGCCTGACAGCAGCAAAAAATGGGACCACAGAATGGGAAAACCAGCAGACCATCACTGAATGTTTAGTTGGTCTGGTGGCTTCTAGGCATCAAAAATATTGAAAGAGCAAGCATTACGGAAAACATCTTGGCTTTCTCTCTCCTAGATACTCTTGGCTACTAAACTGATGTTCTTGTAGAAGACATCTGCTTATAGGTGATGACTGAGGAATGGAATAAGAATATAGCATAAATCTCCCACCCCCGATTCCTTACTTTGCCAGCCCTTGCATGTGGGTGCTAATTTGGTAGCTGTCCCAGATTTCATAAAAGCAGAGATGGCTTTCAGTTAAAAATGGCAACTCGAGGATGCATTTAACTATCCTTTATTCCACCCACGTTTTCAGTTGAAGTAACCTATAGATATTATAAACAGGGAACCTGTTACATGTTGGTACTTGACATCGGAATCTCTGCTAAAAATGAGACTGTGGAGATAAAGCCTGTCCCTCCAGGTTTTGGTGCAGTCTGGAAATGAAATGAAACAAACGCTTAGCAAAGTAAGACTCTAACCTTCAGTGCAGTAGCAAAGGCTGGAGATAATGACAGCTGATGGAGTACGTGTGACACGTGTGACACATGTGACTCACCCCTTTCCCCTGGGGAATGTGCTGTGTGCTGCACCCTGTGGAACCAGGGTCTTGGGGTCTTCCCATGAACTCCAGGCTGGGAAACCAGCAGACAGGCTGCTAGTGACTCTCTCCAGATGAAGGCACCTCTGCCAGGCAAAGGACAGGACCACCATCCTAGCTAACTTTAGCTGCCACTGCTAACTTTAGTATGGCCTAGGGGACAAACTCTCGTTTACCTTCTTTTGCCACCAGGTGACTGTATTTCTGAGGCAGAAAGTTAAAAACTGAAATATTTCCCCCTCCTCTTTATCTTTCTTAGCTTGGAACTTCAAATCCTCATAATCTTGGAAAGAATTTAAGTCACTGATACTGAAAATTGCCTCTTTGACTCAGTAAATAGCTGGAAATAAGAAAAGAGGGTTAAAAATTGCAAAAACTAAAAAGGCATCCATCTGGCAATTATCTGGGTAATGATATAAAATATTTCTCTGTGAAATTTTAGAAATTCTGATTGTTGAGGAGGATCTTACACATTGGACATCAGAATAAATAGTCACCAAAAAATTTAAGATCAGAAAATATTGAGAAAATAGAAAACCTGATTGATAACTTTGAAGCAAATCACTGAATTAGAAACCAAGACCCAAGTAATCATTGCAAAACTTAAGGAAAAGACAAATGAAGAATATAAACACAGATGGCTTTAAGTTAAAAGAGCTGATAAGTGCTCTGGAGAGTAAAGTTAGGAGAGTCAATATATGAATAATAGAACTGACAAAGTTAGTCTAAAAGCGTTTATGTAATCTGAATATAGTAGAGAACCAGAACATATTTGGTAAATTAATCAAAGGGCTAGACTGTCAAAAAAGACCAGTCATGATGACAACTAGAAGACCTAAAGATGAAAATATTTTAAGACGTCAAATCCCTCCCTCTGGCCAGACTGTCATCTCTATCTGCCATCTCCGTGGAGGAGCCCAGAGCAATCGTGATGAGAGGTACAAACCAGCTGATTGCTGGACATTGGCACGTGTCTTTTGTCCTTCTCAGTTCTGGTCTTCCAAGCATCATGCCTCAATAAACAGTCACCAGAACATATTTTTCCTAAGCTGTAACTGGAATAACTTTCTTTTTTTGCCCATTCCTTTAGTTATTCCTGAAAGCCCAGCTCCCATTCTGGAGAGATTTTGTCCTATCTAAATACTATAATACACACATCCAAGTTATTGGCTAATCAAAATAATGCTGAGACTGGTTTTACAAATACAGTACATATTATTGTTCATATTCAAAAGTTTAAGAGTTTTTCATTGGTCAAAATAATGTATTAATCTGGTTCTTATATTTTATCAAAAATTTAGAGATAATTATAACAAAAGCTAGAAGGATTTATGACAAAATGGCAGACTCCATCAATAAAGGCACCTAAGAGCCAGTGGATTACAATTGCTATCCATCAGAAACAATTTCTAAACTTGCCTGTCAGCTCTAGTGTTCATAATTTGATTATATATGCCTTTGTATACATGCTTCAATTATACATGCTTTGATTAAAATTTGTTATTTCTAAAGGATGCTAAACTCCAAGTAATCATACCGATAAAACCAGTAACAAATATGCTAAATTCCTTTGTAGATTCCTTTTACTTGAATCCACCAGATCTTGTCCAGAGAAAAGGTTATATGACACATATTGAGGCCTTAACTAACTGTATTCAGCAGGCTTTAAATGACACTGCTGCTGGTCTCTTGTTCCTAAACGAAGAAATAAAATTAATGAGACAGGCTGTCCTCCAAAATAGACATTCTAGCAGCAACACAGTGGGGCACTTGTGCAATTGTAAAAACTGAATGTTGTGTGCACAATCCTGATCCCTCTGCTAATATCTCAGTAGCTGTTCAAGATATCAGTGACATGTCAGACTCTAAAATTTCCTGGATCTTATCCTTATCCTCTTTATGGGATGCCACTACTAGCTCCTCTTGGTGGAAACCTTTGTTAATTGTATTCATAATTATACTACTGATTATATTATTTGTCCTATACATACTTAATTATTTATTTATTTTTGTCTCCTCCAGACTTAAACTGTATGCCTATCCAAGACACAAACACCTATTATCTATTGAGGGTCTTTAGATAGACCCTCTGCAGAGTATTCCTGACTGCCAATCAACAACTAGGATGCCTTTCAGACTGAGTAAGCCAGATTGGTCACTGCGCATTACTCCCTCATGGCAATTCAGGTTACTGCTTTAGAGAACAGATTGTTACAGGCAACTGAATTAGATAGAAATGTTATAGGCAGTCAGACAGGACTGGGCCCTCAAAGGAACCAGTGCAGAAGAGCAGATACTTTGCAACTGTGGGAGACAGACACCTCTGCTGTGGATCAGACCTCAAGACAAAAGATGAAACAAATGCACCCATATACTTCCTAAGGAGAAAAATCAGGGATTGACATTCTAAATAGCTCTCTATCACCTCGAAGAAGTCACGGGTCACTAATCCAACCCCAACAGGAAGGGTTCCTGCTCTTTATGCATGCCTTCTTGCTATGTGACTCATTTTCCAATTCGTCCCCAATTTAATCAAATTTACCTGAGCAATTAATGTCATTGGTTAACCATATTTCTGTTCCATTTGATGCCCACCTTTGAAGTTCTCATGTTTTCCCCACCTTAAACCTGCCTCACTTTGCGATTTTACTCTGTAAAAGTCCCTAGAAAAGACAGAGTCTTTGGAAACCTACTTGGGACCCTTTCTATCTCTCTCTCAGATAAAAGCTTTCTTTTTCTCAATCAATATCTTCTGCTTTTTTTAAAAAAAAAGTAAAATTACCAACCTGGATAGATTTGGCAGACATTATTTATTTTAAAATCCTTTGCATTCACCTGGAAATAATATTTGAAATTCATACAGTAAATATAAATTACAAATATGTATACAGGATAAACAAATATAAAATATAGACTTATTCTATTTTTATGAGCCCACGTTTGCAGTACATAATGGTTACATTCCTCATGTAAGGCTGGTACATGTACACAACACATCTTAATTCATTTTCACTCCTTTTTCCATTTTTTCCCCTTCTCTCCATTTCTTGCCCCTCATCTGTTTTGCAGAAGACCTGCATCCCAACTTCTTACTATCTGTCTGTCTTTTGCTTTGCTCTTTATATTTTGGATTTCTCATATAAGAGAAATCACATAATATTTAAGCTTGTGTGTCTGATTTGTGTGTCTGACTTAACATTGTGGTCTTAAGGTACTCCATCTTCGTACAAATAGCTTAAGTTTATCCTTCTTCATGGAAGAGTTGTACTCCATGATGTATAAATACCACACTTAGTTTATCCACTCATCTGTTGATGAACATATATGTCACTTCCAAGATTTAGCTATTATGAGTTGTATTGCTATAAACATGGGTATGTATGTATCACTGTAATGTGAATGTCTTTTGGGAAGATACTTAAAAGCAAAATAGCTAGGTTGGGTGGAATTTCTATTGTTAGCTTTTGGAAGAACCTCCATACTTACTTTCATAGTAGTTGTCCCAGTTTATATCCCTAACAAAGTGGAAACATTTCTTTCTCTACCAGACCTCTCCAGCATTTATTATTATTTGATTTCTTGATAGCCATTCTTTCTGAGGTAAGATGGAATCTCAATGTTGTTTTAATTTGCACTTCTCTAGTGGCCTGAGATGTTGAACATTTTTGCATGTGTTTATGGAACAGTCATATTTCTGAGAAATATCTACTCCAGATGCTTATTTTGGGATTGAGTCTTTTGTTTTGGGTAAATCTAGTTTTTTTTGTTCTTTTTATGTTCTAGATATTAATCCTCTATTGAAGGAATGGTTGGCAAAATCTTTTTCCTATTCAGTAGGTTTTCTCTTCACTCTATTAACTCTTTTGTTGTCCAGAAGCTTTTTAGTTTGATATGATCCCATTTGTGGATTGTTAATGCTATTTCTTATGTAACTGGGGCTCTGTTCAGAAGGTACTTTCCTGTGCTTATGTCTTCAAGAGTTTTACCTATTTTATCTTCAAGCAGATTTATGTTTCGTTTTAACATTTAGATCTTTGATTCATTTTGATGTTAGTACATAATGAGGCCTAGCTTCAGTCTTCTGCATGTGTGTAGCCAGAACCAATTACTTAAAGACTCTGTCTTGCCTTAACTGTATGGCTTTGGCTTCTTTGTCAAAGATCAGATCACTGAATTGCTAGAGATTATTTCTGCATCCTTTATTCTGTCCCATTGATTCACATGTCTGTTTTTGTGCTAGTACATGATGTTTTTGTTTTTTAAAATCACTGTATCTTTGTAATATAACTCCTGCTTTGCTCTTTATTGCCCAAGATTGCTTTGCTATTCTTAGCCTCTTCTGATTCCATATGAATTTTAGGATTGTTTTCTCTGGTTCTGTGAGAGGTGCTATTAATATTTGGGTTGGGATTGCATTAAATCTGTATATCAGTTTTGGAAGTATGGGCACTTTGACAATATTTGTTCTGTCTATCCAGGAACAGAATATACCTTTCCATTTTGTGTGTGTGTATGGGTGTGTGCGTGTGTGTGCATGTGTGTGTGTGTATGTGTGCATGAGACACAGTTTCACATTTATTAAAGGTAGTGAAAAACAAACAGAAAGGTAAGGGGAAAATAACCTCTGTAGAGTGAGTCTTTGGATGGTAAAAAGGAAAGGAAAATAGAGCCAATATTTCAAAACAAAAGAACCTCAGAATAATGTTCATAGATTTACTATAATTGTCAAGGGCCACTGACACAAATTAACATCACTTTAAATGAAAACTCCAAAGACATTTTCTTAATTTAGTAAAGATTTTTTTTTTCTTTTCTTTTTTCTCTAACAAGACATTCTTCCTTGAGCTGAATTCTCAACTTTTAACAAAACAAAACAAACCCATAGTCAGGAACATAGTTCCTGAAATATAGACATAGTTCTGTTGACATTCCGAATAAGACCATTAAAAGAGTAGGGAAATGTAATCAAATGAGTACAAAAGGGAACATATTTCATGGCTGTTAAGCCGACATACTGCAATCCCTTCTGTCCACTTTATCTCATATTTCTTTATAGCCTCTCATCCTTCTGAGACATAAATTCAGGGGAACAACAACAAAAAGCTGTTTTTTTTGTCTATTTGGCAAATAAATTTTGCTAAATTTTTTGCTTCCCATTTAGTATATCAAGAATTAATTCCTGTGAAGAAAAGGAAAGAGGCCCTTCGGTGGAGCAGAGCAGATATTAATGATCATTATTAAAGTTCAACCAAGGTTCTTAAATCTTTTTTTTTTCTTTTTGGTTTTTCTGAGACATGTTCTACCATAACCCTACACTTGGTTCCTATATGATTTTATTAGGAGGACAGGTGACTGGTTCAGGGGACTTTCCTTTGCCAATTTGACCTTTTGGAATGGAGCGTTCAAGTATGATTTGTCTTGATGGCAGTGTTAGCTGGCACCTCTTTAATTCTGCACTTCAGGCGAGGGTTTCACTGAGCTCTGTCTCTTTCCTGCTCATTGTCCAGTTTATGATAAAATATTGTTGGCTTTGCTCATTTGTAAGCTTTATGAAAATAAAGTGTAAACTTTGTATTACTTAAATGTATTATTCCAGATTTGGGTGAAATAGTCCTCTATGTTTATATGAGCTACTGTAGTTCATTTGTCTTCATGGGTCTACTGTACCCTTGTGTGACTCCTTCATTGTTTCATTTCGGCACAAACAAATGCTGGTTATTGTCACTTAATTCTGTTCATGTTCCTACAAACAGATGCTGGTTATTGTCACTTAATTTGTCATTAGAGAATGTTCTGTGAACATTTTTGCCTTGTTGCCAGTCTACAGTTCAAGAAATCTGTTGCCCCTTGAGAGGAGAATTGCTCTGTCATGGGTGTAAACAAGTTGATGCTCGTGAAATAATGCCATCTGTCTTGGTTACTTTTCTCTCATTTTTAAGATAAAATACCTGATGCCCAAAATGAAGGAAGGAAAGATTTATTTAGCTTACAGATTTTGGAGGTTTCAGTCCATATACATCTGGCTCCAAGGCAGAGTGGCATGGCCAAGGCGTAGCCATTCATAGTAGCCACAAGCAACAAGAGCAAAAAGGGCAAAAAAAGAAAAACATGCCTCCTTCCTTTCCCTATATTTTATGTCAGCTCTCCACCCCTGGGCAGGTTCAGCACCCACACTGCCAATCACAAATGATAGATTCAGCTGCCTCCATGACTGCATGAGGGGGCCATCCAAACATAAACCATAACACCATCTGTTATCAACATGCTTTGCACCAAATACACTCTACCTTTATGAAGAGTTTCTGTTGATTCTTGAGCACAACAAAATACAGCTTTTATTTTCTAATAAATTTTACTGTTATTAGTACATATTTGCAGCACATAATCTGTACAGTCCTTATGGGAAATTGGTGTATGTACTCAACACAACTCAATTCTTTTTTTATCCTTCCCCCCTCTTTCCATCTCCCTTCTCTCCATCTCTTGGTACTCATTTATTTTGTAAACAGTCTAGCTTCCCTACTTCTTATTGTCTTTTATTTTGGTCTTTATTTATATTTTGAGTTTCTTATATGACAGAAGTCATGTGATAGTTGAGCTTCTGGGTCTGATTTATCTCACTTAATATTATGGTTTCCAGGTGAATCCATTTTTCTATTATTATTGAAGTTTATCCTTCTTTATAGCACAGTAGCACTCCATCAAGTATAAATATCGTATTTTTAAATCCATGTATTAGTTGGTGAACATACAGACCACTTCCAAAATTTAGCTTTTATGAGCTGTGCTATTGCATGGGTATGCATGCTTCACTGTGGAATAATGTTTCTAACTCTTGGAAAGACAACCAGAAGAGAAATAGCTGGGTCCTGTGATTTCCATTTTTAGTTTTTTGAGGAATCTCAATATTTATTTCCATAGTAGTTGTAGTAGTTTATAGTCCTTTTCCACCTGGCTCCTCTAGTATTTGTTGGTGATTTCTTGATGATAATGATTTTTTTACAGTAAGATGGAATCTCAATGTTGTTTTGATTTGCACTTTTCTGATGGCCACAGATGCTGAACATGTTTTCATGTATTCAGTGGCCATTTGTACTTCTTTAGAGAACTGAATATTCATTTTGGATATCCATTTTTGGACTGGGTCTTTCATTTTAGGTGGACCAATATTTTGACTTCTTTATATAGTCTACAGATTAGTCCTTTGTCTCTCCCACTCTAATCCTAATTCCTAGAGGTCATTACCTTTATAGGTGAGTGTTTTATTTCCTTGGGTTCCCCAAGAGTAAAGCCTGCAGCAAAAACTTAGAGGTCTCAGATGAAGGCAGACTACATGGAACACCATGGGCAGAGAGAAGCAGGAAAGGAGGTACTAACATATGGACATAATATCAGGATTCCATGGTTTGATGCCACCAGGACTTATAAGAAGTATACAATTTGATAGTTCTTCAAGAAGTTAAACCTAGAATTACCTTAAACTTAGAATTACCTGCAGTTTCTTTTGCATACCCCAATGAATTGACATCAAGGACTCAAACACTTGTACATCAATATTCATAGTGGTTTTAAACAGCAGAAACAGCATAAATGTCCATTAAGAGATAGATGCATAAAAAAGGTTATATTAAAATATAATAATATTGCTCAGTATTGAATAAAACATTGATATGTGCTACAACATAAATGAACCTCGAAGCACTGTGCTAAGTGAAATTAGAGTGTGGGAAGTTTTTTGTTACTATAACAAAATACTTGAGTCAATCAACCTGAAAAGAGAAAAGGTTTATTTTGACTCAATTTTGGAAGCTTCAGTCTGTGGTCAGGTAGACTATTGCTTTGGGGGGTGGTTTTTTGTTTGTTTGTTATTGTTTTGAGACAGGATCTCACTATGTAGTTCAACCCATCTTGAACTCGATACATAGCCCAGGCTGGCCTTAAACTCACAGTGATCCTCCTGCCTCAACCTCCTGAGTGCTAGGATTGCAGAATACTCCACCATGTCTGCCACAGTTGGCCTACTATTTTTGGGCCTGTGGTGAGTCAGTACATCATGGTGGTAGTGTGTGGGGAGGAAGATGTTCATATCCTGGCACCCATGGAGCAAAGAGAGACAGGAAGAGGGATAGGTGTACTATATTCCCTTTCCATGGCAACTCCCAGTGATTTTTCTCTCAATAAGTCCTGCATCCCAAAGGCTCAACCATCTCCCAATAATGCCAAGCTGGAGACTAAACACCTCCAGAACATTCTAGATCCAAACTATATCATTCCACCATAAGCCAGAGACAAAATGACAAATACTAAATAACTCCACTCACATGAGATACCAAAGCTATTCCAGTTCATAGGAACAGAAAGTAGAACAGAGGTTTCCAGGGACTCAGGGCAGGGAAGAATGGGGAGCTATCGACTTGTACCAATATTAACTTAGAATTTATGTTGGGAATGATGACAAAATTCTGGAAATGGTTAATAGTCATGATTGCACTACACTGTGAATGTATTTAATGGCATAGAATTTTACAATAAAAACGATTACAGTGTGTGATGGTTGATGGATGGTGTCAACCTGCGTAAGAGGAGCTCACCTAAATTCCACAACCTGGGCAGCTTGTCACCTGGGTGATACAAAGGGGAAACGAGAAGGACAGATCTGCTTCTGTTTCTTCTAAGGAGATCTAGTCTTTGCCTTCACCTTGGATGTCCGCTCCTGGCTCCTGGCATAAGCCTTTCAGCCTTGCATCCCAGACCCACTGGCCTCCTGATACCAACCCACACAGGACACTGCAGTGACTGCAGAACTTTGACTGGATCCTTGGTCTCCCATGTGCAGACACACTCTGCACGCTTCCCCATCTAACCCTGTAAGTCAATCTTGTAAATTCTTACGCATTTGTAAATCTCATATTGCATCGGTCTCTCTAGTAAATACGGACTGATACACAATGGTAAACTCAGGCTCTGCTATTTTACCCATAATAAAAATGTATACAGGGGCTAAGGATATAGCTCAGTGGCACAGGTGTCAGCCTGGCAAGCATGAGGTTGTGAGTTTGATCCCTGGCACCAACAGTAAGAATATATATATACAGATGATTCCTAGATTGTCTAGTCAAATACTGCAGTGGAAGGCTTAGGGCATTTATCCATTAGCTCTTCTTGCCTACTGATTTTTTCTCCCAAGGGCATTCACTAAATCATCCTAGGTGGCTCTTGTTTCTTGCTCTGAAGAAACCCCCTCAAGACAGAATATGAAAAGACCACAAGTATGGGGTTTTGGTGGGATATCATTGCCATGAATCAGAGCTTGTGGGGAGCCATCTACTGCAGCTGTGGCTGAAATCAGAAGTGGTCTGAGTGAGTGTGACACGGGTTTCTGTGTGTGCATCCTTTTGGACTATTCTCTCATACATTTACAAGTACACAAACACAGCTTTTTATCTATATCCACCTATATTTCTATTAACTGATAATTTTACTTTTGCAAGTATGAACTTATACTATTTCTACTGTTTGACAGCTTGCTTTTCTGGTAGATGTATTTCTAATTTAGCATGTATAGGAGAGCCCTCAATACAGTTAGCCACCAGAGAGTTGTCTATGGCATGGAGTTGTGTATTGCAGCCTCTACAGCTGTGTTGGTTTCATACCTTTAAATCCAATAAATTGTTTTTTTAAGAACTTCTAATACAACCTTCTCTTGCTGTCATCTTCTTTGATGTATTTTCTTTGAAATCTGTATCATGTGGATATAGTTTTTGCTTCGTCATACCTTTTCAGATATAATTTTAAATAGATGAATAAATCTGGTGATAGAGTCAAAGTCAAATCGTGATATAAGAGAGAACAAGGTTTATTTTTATTGCCTTTTAAAATGTTTTTCCAAGCTGTCTGCTCCTGAATTTTCTGTAAGCAAGAAAAAACTCTTGAAAATGTTTGACTTGATATTTGAAGAAGATAGCTACTAATTATAGCTTGTGAGAATGTACAACAAAATAGCACACTTGTGGATAACACCGTTCCACATTCTTTGCTTCCACTGAGTGAAAAAAAAGCTATTTTTAGTGAAGAATTATGTGAGCAGGACATAAATGGTGGAATTTTAACAATTAAATGAAAAGACATCTTCTTTATATATCAGTACACTTTAATGCCTTTCCAAAGCCATTTTATTTCATTGAAATCATTTTATTGATTTTATTAAATAAATATTTGTATTGAGCTTTTGTTAACCTGTTTAGTTTGGGACAACGATTATAAAGTGAACATTGATATTAATTGAAATGCAAACGGCCTGGAGGTAAAACATAAGTTCAGCCATCTTGGGTGCCCTGGTCAGACCAGGCTGCTCTAAGGAACACTTAGCCTTGGAGACATAAGCAGCAGAAACTTACGTCCCACGTCTATGGAAGCTGGAAACCCATGAACGAGGTGCTGGCAGACTCTGCTCTTGGCTTGCAGATAGCCACCTTCTCACCAGATCCTCACATAGTAGAAAAAGAAAAAGTAGGAAAAGGATGGGGACTCCATGCTCATGAACTCACCTAACCCTAATTACCCCGCAAAAGCTTACCTACCTCCTAATCCCATTACGTATGGAGGTAGCTTTTCAACATATGAATTGCAGTGGGAAGGAGGCACAATATTCAGTCCACAACACTAGGATATGTTAACAATGCTTATTACCAATATGACGCTGGTTGTGTCACCAATCTTATTTTTCTCATGTGCACAGTGGGAGTGCTAATCTCACATGGCTCCTGTGAAAATGAAACAGAATACCATTTCTGAAGTGTAAAGAAATGTCCCTTATTTAGTCACTATTCTTAGAGCTTTTCTATGAATAAAACCTGTCAGCCATTCTGCAACCCTTCACTGCGATGGTGGCTTGTTGTGTTGGAAAGGGGTGTTCTCAGTGGTACTCCAGGGAACGCAGAACCACTGAGCTAGCCTGCCTGTGTGGTAAGATGAACTCCTTCACACTTGCTAGAGCCTGGGAACAGTTAAGGATGCATCATGTTTGCTGACCAACGCGTAAGTCAGCGTCCAGGACTATGTCTCATTGTTGTCATTGTTTAACTCTCTGACCTCTACTGGGGTTCTAGAATCCAGAGATATGGGCAAGAGCTCCTAACTAAGTGCCCCTCTTTATGGAGGACTCAGGGCAATGTCTGTCTGTGCTTCAGATGTACTTTTGTAAGTGAAATTTATCTGCAGAGAAGCTCAGAGTGTTCAGGGTCAGGCTTTCAAAGGAATCTCTGACCCAGTAAACTTTATGAGCCTCTGACTGTAAAGACATTCTGAGTGTTTTCCCTTAGCATACTCCTCAACTAAATTTCCTTTGCCCCATGCTTTCTCACAAAAAATTTCCATTGTGACTTTTTTTATGCACCGGGGATCGAACTCATGACCACCCACTTGCAAGGCGGGCACTTAGGAAAGTTGGACATATTAATACAGAGATGGGGGAGGGGCAGGAGTGGATAGCCAAGGAAGAGAAGAGAGGTCTGCAAATTAGAAAACAGGGGTGCAAAGAGAGGCTACAATGAGTTTCCTTAATTCTAACAATGGAGTGTAACCTGAAGGTCTCCAGCCCTCACCAGCCAGGAGTTTACATGAGGTCACCAGAACTTCAATATGACCTGAATTGAACTTAGCCACAGCCCTCCCTTACATGTCAGCAATGCAGTTCATCTTCAGATCATCAACAGCTCCATAGGTGTCTCGTCTGAGCTCAAGGACAAGTCCACACATAGTCTTAATTTTTCTCCATCACGAAGTCCACTGGTACCAGCCATTGCATAGCCATTCCTCAGTCCAGGATCATCAATGGAATGCTCCTTCCTAGCATTCCTTGCTCTACTGCTGCTCTGGGATTCCTGCCAGGTGTCACCCTATGTCACGCAGAGTTAGGAATGTGCGCTTCCTCTCCAGGTAGTGACTGGGCACCCGAGTACATAGTACTATTGTGTATGCAGTGTGTCTGATAAGTTCCTAATCACAAAGCAACTTTCATTTACAACCTGTGCTTCTCTCTGGGGGGCCCCTGAGAGCTAGAGTAGACAATAGACAATTTTCTGCCCTTTTCCACATCTCTCTTTTCTTTGATTCATGCTACTATGTGAAAACAATTTTGTCTTTTTTGTCCGTGTGTGTGTGTGCGCGCGTGTGTGTTGGGTAAGGGAAGGCTGTAAGTCCTGCATGTAGAGTAATGGGCTTAAATAAACCTTTGAGGTTGAAGTTTTGCAAAGTTTACCACATCAGTTTATACTCAGCTTATATGTTTCATGAATGTTCTAATACTAGTAATAATAAAAAAACATTTTATATAAATTAGAATGCTTTGAGCTGAAAGTCATAAAATACTGCCACTGGTGTCTTAAATGATGATGGCACTAATACCCTGTTGTGGTTTAAATATGAAATGTTCCTAAATGATTCATGCATTGGAGTACAGCAGTGCTCAGAGGTATAGCCTAGAGAGGTGGTTGGATCATGAGGGTGATAATCTCATCATTGGATTAATCCATTTATGAATTCAGAGCTGAATGGGTTGTTAGGATGCAGGGCTCATTTGGAGGAAGTAGGTTACTGAGGAAATGGCTTTAAAAGATATCTTATGGCTCTCTTTCTGATTCCCAGTCTCCATGAGAATGAACTTATTCTTCTGAATGCTTTCTGCCACGTGGAGATATTTGGCCTCACCCCAGCCCACAGCAATGGAGTCCAGTGACTATGGACTGAAGCCTCTGAAGACTATCGTGTTAGAAAAGGGTGCTTTCAATAGTACTGCATGGAACACGGAACCAGTATTTATGCCAGCAATCCTGCCTGTGTGGTGGGATGAATTCACTACACCTGCTAGATGCTGAGAACAGGGTTAGAGTTAACCAAATGTAACCCAAAAGCCAAAATAAACCTTTTCTTCTTTGTTTATTTCAGATATTTTGTCACAGTGAAAGAAAGCTGACTACATAACACATATCCCCTTCTGCTCCACAACATCATGATTCTGGGTTAATGTCCAATGTACAACTGTTTTGTTTACTAATTTATCCCCAAAGCAAAAATATTTGGTGTGTTAAAAAGTTTTCCTGCTTCTGGGACACCATACCTACACCAACAGCTTTAAGGAAGAGAGTTTTAATTTGGTTCATGGTTTCTGAGGGTTCAGTCCATGATTGCCTGGCTCCAAGGGAGACCATCATGGCAAAAGGGAGGGGTAAAGCAGTTCATTATGTCCAAGGAGTAGGGCAAGGGAATAGCACTAGAGAGGAAGGAGCAGGGAATCAAGTATAGTACCCGAGGTCGTGCCTCCCTGACCCACCCGTACACAGCCAGAGTGTATTTTACTGAGCCCTTAGGTGGATCCCAAGCCTTTCAAAGTGACACAATTAAGCTAAACCAGCACATCTGGCAATAGTACATGTCCAAGAAATATTTCTTGAATGAACAAGCGATTCTCATGGATTTACCCTTACAAGTGTGAGATGGTTATTGTTGTTCTATCTCATAAGGCGATGACCAAAGCAAAAATAAACAGTGTTGGAGGATCATAGACTTTATTCATATGTGCCTTTCTTGGGTGGAGAGGAAAATCTTTCTGAGAACTCAGCACACTTTTCTTTTTCATTGGATAAAAATAAATGACAAATCCACCCTAGCCAATCAATATGAGATTGCCATTATTGTTTAAACCTGTCTTGATTCATATAATGAGACTGAGTGCTTTGCTAGCTAAACAAAAACTATAGGAACAACTGAAGCATCACACAGAGGAAAAAAATCAGTTGTTAAATACTAGCTCTTCAATTTATATGACTTCTAAATTTGGGTGATTTATGAGGGAAGTCAGCCAGAATTAATAAAAATTCTGAATTACAGTCCTATGTACAAGAAAGAACACTTACTACAGCCTATGAGACTGAGGTAGGAGAACCACAAGTTTGAGCTCAGTCTGGACAAATTTATGACAGTGAGATTCTGTCTCAACAGAATTTTAGAAAAGGCCTAGAGATGTAATTTAGTGTAAAAGGCCTGGTTTCAATCCCAAGTACCACCAAAAAATTAAATTTGTATCATGCAAATAGAATTGACTCATCCTAAAGTATTTCCAAATTAAGAATCATTAAAATATGCCCATATATATGAGCTATGTAACATTGGCTGTTAGGATCACCATTGATACTCTAAAAACAATCAGTTTTTAAAAGTATGAACAATTCTCAGTTGTTATCTTGAACTGGGTATGTATTTAACCAAATCAAAACTTATATCAGTATCGACCCAAACCCACCAGGCTGCACTGCTAGAAAATGAGGGAAAATCCAAATGAGCAGAATTTCAGAAGAAGAGACTAGTAGCTAGTATGTTTCCTGTTCCAGTGCTTTCCCAGCAGCAGCATGGTGAGAGGTAGAAATCATTATTCTAACTTTTTCAGTGAATATGAACATTAATCTTAATTGTCAACTTGACTGAATTACGAGATTCTTGGAGAGGTGATTGGGCTGAGGCCTGAGGGATTAGGCCTCTGATGTTCAGAGATGAGTGTGGTGTTAGGAGGCCGCTTCCTGCAGCCCTGCCTTTGGTACTATTTCCCTGTGCTTTTTTTCCTGGCTGCTGTGTTTTACCACACCCTTCTGCCTTGACCTTTCTGCTTTGGGGCCAACTGACCATGAGCCCAAACCTCTGAAACAACGTGCCCTCTTTAAATGGTGTGTGTCAGCCACTTTGTTCCACAGTGGAAATGCTGACTAAGAAAGAAGGGGAAATAGCTGAGTTGAACCCATGCAGCTGGTCGGCTAGAGAACTGAGATTCCAGCTGTGGTTGGCTTGGTTATAAAAATACCACTCCAAGTTCTCCATTTGTGTTTCTTTAATTTTAGTGCTTTGAGGGATTTTTGGAATTAATCTAGGCTGGTGGTTTTTAAACTCAAGCTCTTCAGAAAAACAACTCATGGAATGTCAGTATTGACGTAAATTATCTTAATATTAAAGGCCTAAATAAGTATAAAATGTTGTATTTTGCCACTATACTTTTTATATAAGCATAAAGTCAAAACACATTATTAATAAAATAGCAAGAGCATTGTAAAACCAATAAAATGTAAATTAGTATCATTAACTTGACAGAAAGTACTGTTGTGCTAAAATTAAATTGCCCAGGTTAATTTAAAAATAGCGAAACTGTCTCCTAGTGATTACTGTGGATAATCAGTGCACAAAGTGCTCATATAAACATCGTGTTTAAGACATTAAACTCTTCAAGGCAGTGAGGAGTGCTCAGATGCCCCTTTAAAGGAAGTGTGGTTTATAACACTTTAAATCACCTCATTTACTTGAAGATAAAGTAAGCATTTTGACTTTTTAAATTGTACATTAAGGAGTATCTAGTTAAATTATCAGAAGGTGAAACAAAGTGTCTCATTATATGTTAACTACCATCCAAAATTATTCTTTATCTGTTACAAACTGGTATGGATAATACTCCAGAAAGCAGGTTCTTTTGATGTTCACCAAGTTTAAAACTATCGTTATGTTCCACAATGGTGGAATTTTGTTGTCTACTTTTTCTCTCTTTACAGTTTTGTGTACTGTTTAAGAATATGGTTAGCTGCTGTAACAGCGAGGTCCTGAATTTTCAAGGGCTGAGTTCAGCAAAGCTCACAACTTAACTCATGTCGTAGTCTAGTAGGAGACTTTCCCATTGTCTTTAAGTACCTGATCTCCTTATGTTTTGTGGCTTAACCTTCCATTTTTTTTTTTCTCAAAGCCTTTCTATTCAATCAGCAGATGGGGAAATAGATTGAGACCTGTATCTGGTGAGTAGAATTGCGGGGCACAGTGAGTGTTAAATGACCAGATCTAGAAGTGGTATGTATTATGTTCTTACTGTATCTCCCAGAGTTTGGGTTAGAAACTTAATCCCCAGTGCAGTAGTGTGGAGAAATAGCGTTGAGAAATTTAATAAAGAAGTGATTAAATACTGAGGGCAGCCCTCATGAATAGATTGGTATAAACTTGGAAGTAGGTTCTATATCTGTCTGTCTGTCTCTGTCTCTTTCTCTTGTCCTTATGCCTTCTGCCAGAGAATGTCACAACAACAACAGCAACAACAACAACAACAACAGCAACATGCTCACCAGACCCAGCTCCTTAAACCTTAGAGTTTTTGGCCACAGGAACTGTAAGAAGCAAATCTCTAGCTTTATAAATTACCCAATGTCAATTATTCTGTTCTAGCAGCACAAAAACCCCTAAAACAGAGGACATAATTTCTTCCATCACTGTTATAAAACTAAAAATATATTCATACTATTATTTCATTTATGAGCTAGTGACTTGTTTTACTGAATGGATTCCTAACTAGAATCTGGAAGAAATCTGAACTTCACAGCAGCAGCAACAATAAAGAGGGAAAAAGGACAGAATATTGAAGACTTTAAAATTTTTTTTTATTTTAAACAAAACAAAAAACAAAACAGAACAAAGAAAATCAGAACAGAACAATGCAAGCAACACAGGACTTCACAACATGACAACAGGATATCAACAGTGGCTACCATAATGTCTCTTGTTTTCTTCAAAATAGTTGACCATACCGTCATAATAATATCAAACATAACAAAATAGTATAAAAACCAATAATAAGAATGAAAACATTACAGGACTTCAAAACCAGATAACAGGAAATGAACAGTGGTTACTATAATATTTCATTTTCTTCAAAATAGTTGTCCATACTTTCACACATAATAAAATAAAATAAAACACAACAGAATATGACCAATCAAAAGAAAAGAATAAAAGCATGATAGGACTTCAAAACAAGATGATAGGAAATCAGCAATGGCTGCAGTAATGTCTCGTTTTCTTCAAAATAGCTGTTCATATCAAACAAAACAACAAAAAAATCAAGAAAATCAAACAAAACAACAGAATAAAACCAATTAAACAAATCAATGAAAGCATTATATGACTTCAAAATAGGAAACCAACCATGATTACCATAATACATTCCATTATGTTCAAAATAGCTGCCCATACCATCAAACAAAGTAAAATCTAATAAAACAAGACAGAACAAAGCCAAACCTAACAAAATTGTGTTAACAATACAAGAGTTCAAGACAAGACAATAAAAAATTAACAGTAGTTACCACCTTCCCTTCTCAAGTGTTTCCTCCCTTATCACATTTACAGTATCTATTGTGATTTTTGTATCTCGTTAACCCCTTCTGCTAGGGCTAACCCTAGCATAAAACTGTTCAACTGTTCAAACTGTTTTGCCCATGAACATGATCTCTAGTTGCGTCCGTTTACCTACAAGACTGCATCCATTTACCTCAAGGCTATTCTACTTTATAGCCGGTAGCTTTCCACTGCATGAAAATACCGTATCTTCCTTATCCATTCTGCAGGTGATGGGAAGTTACCCTTGCTTTTTTTTTTTTTTGGTCTCCTGTCACATGGAACAATTGTTTCCTCTCCTTTGATTTTCAGTCTATGAATTTCCTTTCCAGTTAAATGTGTTTCTTGTATACAGTATATTGACAGACCTTGTTTCTTGATCCACTCTCCCTATGTTTGTTTTTATTGCTGAACTGAGGCCACCTACATTAATGGTTACTACCACCATACACTGGCTTGTTTCTTCCATGCTCTCCCCCTGTTGTTGGTTCTCCACTTTTCTCCTTCATTCAATTGCCTGTCTTGTTTGGCGATCCTCCTCTGCTGCTGTTCCTGGAACCACGGTCATCTTTATTTCTCCCTAGAATATCCTTTAGCACTCTCTGTAGGGTTAGTTTGGTAGTCATGAATTCCTTCAGTTGTTCTTTATCATGGAAGTATCTTCTTTTTCCATCAATTTTGAAGGATAGTTTTGTAGGATACATCAATCCGAGTTGGAACTTGTTTCTTTTCAGAGTTTGAAACACTTCACATCAAGGGCTTCTTGACTTGACTGTTTGTGTTGATAAATCTGCTGTGATTCTGTGTCTTCCTTTATAAGTGATCTGTTTCTTTTCTCTAACAGATTTTAATATTCTGTTCTTGTGCTGAATTTCTGGGATCTGGATTATGATGTCTGAGTATAGATTTACTTTGGTTATGGTTAGTTGGAGTCCTATATGACTCACTTATCTGCATGCCAAAACCTTGTTTGGGAAATTTTCTGGTATTACTTCTGTAACTAGCTTTTTAATTTCATTTGTGTTGACCCCTGCTTCTTCACTGATACCTACCACTCTTAAATTATGCTTCTTTGTGTCATCTTGAAGCTATTGAATTGTTATTTCTTGATTCCTTGTTATTTTTAAGAGATCTTTCATGATCTCTAGCTGCAATCTTGTCTTCAAGGTCAGAAAATCTATCTTCAGTCTCTTTCAAGTGGTTTTACCAGCTTTTTATTGACTTTTAAAATTTCATGGATATCACTTTGAATCTGTTTCATACATTGTAATTCCACTCTATATTGTTCATTCAAGGTTTTCATCATTTTCCTGTGCTCCTCTTTTTATCTATGGCTTCTTTAGACATGCTGAGAAATTCATTATGTTTGTGATTTATTCTTTTACCTGAGACATTATTTATGATTTGATTGCTTTTGCAATCTCATGAAGTTGTTTCTTTAGCTGCTATCCTCCCAGAAATTTCAGGTGTGTAACTTCCATGTTCTTCCATGACTGTATCCCCGAGACTTGTTCTGTGTAGCCCGGAGATCTGAGATTGCCTTTTGTTCCTTTGTATTGACATTCTTCTGGGTTCCTCACAGCAAGCTGGTTGTGGGGCTCCAAGTACTTTCCACTTTGACAGCCCTTGGCAGTGTAGGGGAGTGGGACAGGTACCTGGGTTCCTCTGACCCCAGATTTGCAGGGAGGTAGCAGGGCATGAAGCAGGTTTCTCTGGACCAGTGCAGCTACACTGGAGCTTCCCCCATCACCAGGGGTGCATGGAGGTGGGGCTGCTTCTCTCAGCCTGTGTGTCTACACCAGGACTCCCACGATGGTGGCAGGCACACAGGTGTGTTTGTCTCATTCTCCTGGTGAGTGATGGCTGCCTGAGGAAAGCAAGGACCTCCAATGGTCTGCAAGTGCATGGGCTTACCTGGCTGCATGTCCCTCTCCTGCTGGCTTTCCTCAGGAAACAGCTTCCTTGTAGCTGTGGACGGCAGATGGAGGCAGATCTCAGAATATTGAAGTTTTTTGTTGTTTATTTATTTATTTGGTGCTGGGGATTGAATTCATGACCTTGTGCTTGCCAGGCGTAAAGTTTTAAAAAAAAGATTTAAATAGTTAAATCTTCAAGTCTTCCCTGAAAATACTATTTTTTTAAATGTTAAGATGACCTTTAAAAAAATGATGATTTGATATATACAGAACAATCCCTCCAACTGGCCTTTCCCCAAGTAGAAAGTGAACTCAGAGGTGAACAATGTCTCTAAGCATAAGTTCAAACCCAGGGGTACTGGTCAACCACTTTCACCAGGGGTCCCTATTGTCAAGGTGGTAGTCATGGCTCTAATCACAGATATCATAAGCAGACACCCTGTGTCTGGCAGCCCAAGACTGGGTGGCATATTACAACGATTATCTTTTGTGAAAGTGAACATATCTTTCAATGATCCTTCAGTGGAATTCTCCTTTATCGCAGCTACAGTGGCAAAAACAATAAGGCATCCTCAGTTGAGTGGAGAGTCACTTTTCCTGAGGGGTAGATAACACGGGATTTTCAAACACAAATATACAGGAAATTATTGTCAATTAGCGGTCACTGAGATTGGCTATTCTGGGCTAAATATAAGAGAATTTGTGCTTCTCAAAATATTGGCTGAATGAATAAATGGAAATAAAATATATTGCGGGAGAAAGATATTAAAATGTAAATTCAGGCATTCAGAGAAGGGAAAGTGTTTCCTGATTCCTTTCTTTAAAACCACTAAATACCTTGAAAATTCACATTTATATATTCTGTATATTCTTCCTTACAGTGCAATAAACAAGCTGAATGCAGTTACACTATCCGTACAAATTTTTATCACAATATTGATTACTCCAACTGTTTCTCTAAAGAACTGTGGTAGCTCCATAGTGAATAAAAATGAACCCCTAGGACAGTAATTGCGAGCATTTTATAGCTTTCAATGCTGCTGCATCACATGTACCCGAAGTTTGCCACCACTGCTTTAGGAATAACACAGAAAACCCATAAAATTGCATAGATTTTTAAGCAGTATTTTTCCCAAAAACATGTCAGATCAGTATAACTATGTAGGGAAAAAAGAGTTCAGCTTCACTAGCAACCAAAGAAGCGCAGTTGCCATGAGAAACATTATCACGCATCAAATTAACATTTTTTTGTAAGCTTACTATTAAATTTGGCAAACTCACAAAAGAATAGGTGCTCTTTCATGCTGGTGGTGGGAGCATCCTTCCTTTCTGCTTGTCATTTTCACAATGACAGAGAATTGTTTATTTTTTTCTCTTCCCACACCACAGGAACATTTAGTGCAGGGACTGCATTTGTTCCATCAGAATATTCCTGGTACATAAACCATTAAAAATTCAATAAATATATAGTTAATTTTTATATATTTATTGTATGACCATTTAATAAACAAATGTGTTAAAACCTAAGCATTGCCTTGAGTCCAGCATGAAGCATGAAAGATACAAAGATTAAATACGAAGAATTACTCTGTAAACATGTTTATCCTGTTGTAAGTTATAGCAGCAACAAGAAAGAAATGTTGGTAGGAAAGGGCAATACTTAACACTAAACAACTGCTTTCCAAATGTTAGCACATTCAGATAATAACAGCTATTAAAAAGATATTGAAGAAAATTATAGAAGCATGAGAAGTTCGTAATATATATTGGCAAATCAAAAAATGTTTGAAAATAGAATTATCCCTTTTGTTAAAAACGTGTGAAGAAGGAGATTAGGGCTGGAGAAAACTGGCCAAATAACTGGGTGGACTGAGTCAAAGGTCATAAAAACCCAGAGGACATGTACAGAACGCAGGATCCAGGGTGACTTTGTAGCACCTCAACCCTGTACCAGAACCAGTCAGAAAGCAGTGTTTTCAATCCCTAGCTTAAACCTGATGCTGTTCACAGGACGAGACAGAAAAAGGTGTTTTCTGTCTGGCAGGAAGCAGGGTGAATCTTTCCATAGGATAGTTTAAATCTGCGCTACACAGCTAGACTCCAGTCCCTTCCGGCATGCGGGCTGGCAAACAAGAAGTACCAATTCCTCCACTCCCAAGTGACGGGCTCATCTGGAGAAACAGGCTGTGGTGATAGCCATGGAGGTGAAGTGCAATTGGATGCCTGTGGTGCTTTGGTGTTTCACGAACATTGCAGGTCTAAGGCCAGTGGTCTGATCATGGGTTCAAAGGATAGTGGTACACAGTGTGGCATCTGGGGAGATCTCCTTCTGAGGGCTATGCCATTGTTGATTCCCTATGGCCTTGTTTTGAGGTCCTATATAATTTCCATTTGTTTTGTTGGGTTGGGTTTTATTCTCTTTGGTTTTGTTTCTGTCAAATCCAATGGCAGGAGCAGCTATTTCAAAGGTAGCAGGATATATTATGGTAGCAATTTTGGAACTATTGGTTTGTTTTAAAGTCTTTTATTGCATTCATTGTCTTGTTTTTATTGTTTCTATTCTATTCTATTCTATTCTATTCTGTTTGATTTTTACTGTGTCCAAAAGTATCTGCAGCTATTTTGAAGACAACAAAAGGCATTATGGTAACTATTGTTGATTTTGTAATGTTTTGAAGTCCTATATCTCTTACACTAGTTTGTTTTGATTGGTTTTATTCTATTTTATCCTCTTTAAAATAAAAAAAAAATCTGTGCAACATCAGGTAGTCTTTGATATGACAACAATCCTGATGGCTTATTTGCATGAGGGAGAAGCCAAACAAGAATTTTAGATACAAAAGATCTCTTTGTCTTATCTCTGGGGCTCAGGGAGTCTTTTCACTGACCTGTCCTTGTCCTGTAGAGTGTTATCTCCTTTCTGCCCACAATGAATGTACTTTTATAACCTTTTCTGTGTGTCTTGTCCAATTTTTTGTTCAGGATATTAAGAACCTGGAAAGAATTTCTAGGGGACTCACTATCCAGTAACACAAGGATATATCTAAAGAATTTTGAAAAGTGCAGAAGAATCCATAACAAAATATGAACAGTCATAAATTCATACTAATGAAAAGATAGGTGCTTTTAATATTTTTCTATATAGCACTTAACATGCATTGTTTTATAATAAGAAAATAAATGTTCTTTTGTGAAAGTGAGTGATTTGAGAAACTCTTCATCTGATCGTTTTAATCAAATGTCATTATTTTATTTTGGTAAACAGTGATGGCTTGATAAAGATGTATACTTTGTCAACCAACCTAAGCATAAAGAACCAATTAGTCATATTTTTGTGACAGATTGTGGGATGTTTGCTCACTACACTTTCTGCAAAAAAGATATGTTTTGAGATAATATTTTAAAGGTCATCAATAGGAGTCATAAGATTCCATGAAATTAAGAAACTTCATCTTTTAGATCTGATCTTCAAAATTTCATCTATTGTATCTGAAATTGAGCTATAACCTTATGTATTCCCAAAGCAAGGACAGCAACTTCATGTTTTAAAAGCTGATCTCTTGCTGCTTGTTCTTTGCCAGTGCTATTGAAAGACCAGTATAAACACCCTTGTCAATAACGTATATGAGTTTATCAATAATTGTGAACAATATCAATGCTTTTCTCAAAGATACACAGTCTTTTTCTTTCAAACTCTAAACAAAACGCCATTCATCATGTGACTGATTGATATAGTTTTAGGAACTGTGTAGAAGCAGGGGTAGGGACTTGTTTCCTTCAGTCAATGCATTTTAATAAAGGTGAAAAATTAACCAAGTGACCCAGTAAGCACAGAACACGGCATTTCTAACATGATCCATTTGATGTGCACCATATGTGTCCTCTGATATGTTTTATAAGCTATAACACATTTATTAGAAACTTCCAGGTGGCTTTCTATGATCTTCATGAAAGGTATTTAATTTCTTTTACTTTTACCAAGCCTGTGCTTCTACCACCTACCTACCTGTCACCCATAACCCCAAAACTTGCATAATTCAGAAAATGGAAGTGACTCTGCTCATTGAAACTACAAATGTAATCTACCTCCACACCCAGTGATTTTCCTCTCCTTCCTGTGATTAATTTCTCTGTCTGTGCTCTGGGTCTCAGCTTGCCTTTCCTTCTGAGGGTCTGTACTTCCCCACTACCCTCCTTTCCTTTAATTTTGCTTCTTGCTCCCCCTAAGGGGCATTTTAGTACCTTCCCCCAAAGGATTAATAATGGCAACCCCCAGTTACTAAGCACTGTGTTTTCCAGGCAGAGTGCTAAGGCCTCTTAAGTGTAGTATTAACTTATTTTTCTCGACCTGTCTTTAAGGTTGATGTTGTTTTCTATGTTATGCACATGAAGTTAAGCGCCATGCCGCATAGGTGAGGTAAAGCCAGGCTCCAAGCCAAACTCTTATTATAAGATTATATCTTTCATTTTTATGAGTACAGGCTTGTGATACATAATAATTACATTCATCACGGGAAGTTAGTGCATGTACGTAATACATTTTAGTTCTTTTTACTTTCCTTTCTCATGTCTTAACTGTAGTTATTTACCCTGTTTATCTCTTCAAAACTATTTCTCTTGAACCTAGTCCTTATCTCTCTGTACCTCACCGTAGGTAAACTTCCTGGAAGACTTGCTCACACTTGCTACTTCAATCCACAGCAGCTTGGTGTTTACACCGTGGCATGAACTAGAACCGTTCTGAGCAACACCACCCATTTCTTCTAGGTCCAAAAGCAAACAGATCCTAGAGTTCTCCTTCTAACATGACATGTGACATCACTTGACAATCCTGGCCTTGAAATATTCCCTCTATCGAGTTTCACAAAATACTTTGCAAGTTTTCCTCCAACTTAATCAGTGGAATTGCATGTTGCTTCTTTTTCTCTGTCTACCCTTTCTCTGTGGTCTATTAGGAATATTGCAAATCAGTGATTTTTATGAAATAAAGACTAAAAAGATGCCATCAAATATATTTTATTCACTAATTGCTTGTTTTGGTTTTCTTTTGCACTTATGCCTTTGTCTTTTATTTTTGTTGCTTTTGAAAAAACTATGTATGTGTCTATAAATACATAGACACACAAATAACACCTGATAGAAACAAAAGAGATTGTAGAATAATCCCTTTTACCCATGGAGGATATATTCCAAGATGCTCAGTGAATACCTGAAACCATGGATAGTGCTGACTAATAATTTTTCTTATACATATATACCTATGAAAAGCTTATTTATAAACTAAGCACAAGAAGAGATTAGTAAAAGCTACTAATTGAATAGAACAATTATAACAACATACTATAATAAAATTTATGTGAACATGGTCTCTCTCTGCATAAAGCCCTGTATAGCTTCTTCTGGGCATGTCTGAATTGTGAGCACACTCATTCTAGTGATCTGGGGCCCTTGTGAGGTAAAGTGAATGTTACTTAACAGAAACAGTGTAATTTGGTAACTGAGAAAGCCGCTAAGTGACTAAAGGGCAGGCAGCGTACAGGGGGCAGGTACTCAGGATAAAGGGGTGAGTTTTTAATCCTGGGTGGGATTGGGCTGGATGCTGTAAAATTTCATTTGTGTAACTTACATGGATGCACAATTTAAACCTTACCGGTTATTTATTTCTTGAACTTTTCGTTTAATACTTTCAGGCTAAGGTTGCCTATGGGTAACTGAAACGATAGAAAGACCCATTGCAGATAATGGGGGTGGCACCTGTGATGGGAAGAAACAGCATTTCCTTCCTGTCATAATAGTCTTTTCTTCCCCTCTTGAAGTCCATGAAGATGTCCAGACTGGGGAGCAGGATGCTGGGGATCAAACTCTGGGCTTCCCCAAGTAAGCTAAGCAGAAGCTTGATCACTGAGCGACACCCCCAGTTCACGACTTCAGGAATACTCAGGCTTTCTACCGTTACCCTTTTTCACAGTGACCACCTTTCCAGCACTTTCATCCTTCTGTCCCAAAGGTGACCGTTCCCTCACCCTCTGCTCAGCAGGTGGGAGGAGGGTGAGGCCACAGCTCTACGTGGCCAGATGTCCACGACCTGTTTGAATCTCTCTGTGTGTTTTTATTCCAAAACATATCTTCCTTCACATTGTATTCTTACCTTAAGAATCTTTTCAGATCTCACCAAAATGCTACTTAGAATCTTTTTTTCCTCTTCTATTCCCTAATTATCTCCCCTCCTGTCAGTGACTCTTCTTATCTTTCCACGATGAAGAATTCTCCCCACTGGGAGAGCCGTTTTCTTAGCTTTGCTTTTCTATGTGCTATTGTGAAGTACGCATTATACAGGGCCTAAATAACTGTAGTGAAACAAAACACTCATTAAGATTGCAGCAGGCAATTGTCTGGTGTGTAAGTAACTCCGATTACAAGTAGAGGAGGACCAAGGATAGAGAGAAACCAGTAAGGATAAATTTTAAAAATCTGAGGCCATGCTAACACGGGACAGTTGTGCAGTGATTATACCGAGGAGAAAACAAGGACCAAGGTTCACTGCAGCATGAGCTCAAAGCCAGATACTAGCACCAAGAAAAACAAACAGAAAAGAGCTTTCTCCAAGATACAGTGGTAGAACCTTTCTTTCTGTCAGCCATAGCCTTTTCTTTGTAGCTACAAAAGCTAATAACAGCAATAATGAGGGGAGCAGGGTGACACAGCACAGTAGTTTTATGTACTACTACATTTTATTGCATATAAGATACTGTGAATTATAAATGCACCATTACTTTGTGCCACTCACGAAGAAAAATGCTAATTAAGCTATAAAATGCTATTGATCATAACTAAGCCTCAGACTTCAGTGATGGTAAATATTAATGTACATGTTTAGAAGTAGTAAAATTTTTGGTGTCTGCGTTTGTCCCAATGGTGGAGAGAATCTTCGTAATACACAGGCAAGAAGACTTTGATTTTGAAAACTGTTAAGACACCATGGTGTGAGCCCCCGAATATTGGCACCAGTCAAACTAGCAGCCTCCCTGTTATTCCAATTACAAGATACATGACCTCTGCTACATTAACTCTTCTATAAAATGAGGAGGAGGGCGCCTAACACACAGGGTTGCTGAGAGCATTCAAGGTTATAAATATGTTGAAAATTTAGGACTTAGTAGGTATTCAATATATTTCGCTTCCTTCATTCCTTCTAATACTACTGCTGTGCAAATTATCTCTTTCTGAAAAACAAGGTAAGTATGGAGACTATGATACTGACATTGGAAGGCTGATATGAGTCAATTGTAGTAATATGTGAGTACATATATGTGCACATGTGTGCACTCATGCACACACATGTATGCAGATACCCCTACAGAGGAGTGTATGTATTTTTTTCTTCTAAGAAAAACAGGATTTTTTCATTATTTTGAGATTGGGTCTCACTGTGCAGTTCAAGGTAGTCTTGAATTTTCTGTAATCTCCTGCCTCAGCCTCCCAAGTGCTAGGGTTATAAGCAAGCATCACCACACCTAGAAAAGATAGGTTGTTATATAAGTAAAGGCACTACTACACCACTGCAGGTTGTTACTCAGGAAACTTGTCACTCTATCAGGTGAAAAAATGATATTATCTATTTTATTTTAATATTCTGGTACCCTTGTTATTATGGACCAAAAACTAGAGTTAGAAAGGGAGAGAATCATGATTGGGTGAAAAGGAAAAGAAGACATGAAATGTTACAAAATTTTACCCAAATTATTATTTACTCATGATATCATTCAAGGTAATGATCCATGAAGATGAACTTGTATTCAGCAGGTTAGTGCTCAGTAAATATGAGTAAAGGTTTGTCAAATCTGGAGATCACTGGAATCACTGCAGAAGATTTTTAAAAAATATGCTTGCAGTTTCTTCCTGGACTTGCTGAATCAGGATCTCTGGTGATGGGCATCAAGAATCTTTTTTGTTTTGTTTTTAAATAAAACTCTCAGCTGATTCTGATGATCAGTCTTATTTGGAAATCACAGATGAGCAGGGTTCCAACCTCCAATATAATAAAATGGTCTTTACTTTCTTTAGAAAAAAATGAACATTATTTTTAAATGCCGTCTGCTATTTTATGTTTCAATTTTGGATGATTTGGGAGCACAAAATCAAACATCGTTAATGGCATTGATCTAGATAAAGACTACATTTACCCATTGCAGTGAGGTGTGGCCATGTGATTCATTTCTGGCCAATCAGAAGAAAGCAGAAATGGGGTATGCAAATTGAGACCTACCTTTTCAATGAGCAGTTTCTAATGACTTTGGTTCTGTGGGCCATGTTATGGCTTAGAGCTAGATGTCCCCACAAAGGTTCGCACAGTCATAGGATGGTTTTTCAGAAGTGGCTGGAGCTGTGGTGTGTGAAGTTAAGGTTAAGTGTTTGATGCTGTGATTATGAGTGCCCCTCCCTGGGTTTGGGTGGCACTGCCCAAAGGGTGTGTAGCCTGGAGGAAATGTAAAAGCAGGCTTGGTTACTGCTGCTGCTTCATTGCATTGCTGCTTTCTGCCTGCCTTGTTTCTCCTCAACTATGCCCCTTGGATCAGTCAGCTATGGACTGAAATCTCTACTACCTATAAACCAGAATAAACTGTTCCTCCTTTAACGTTGGGTATTGGGTATTTTGTCTCAGTAATGAGACAAAGTAACTAAGACAGGCCATTTTGGCAATGTGGAGAAGCTAAAGAGGGGTTTTATCCTTAATATTTTTATGGTATAAAGTAAAGATTTAGAATTATAATGGAGACCAGTTGTATGACCTTTTTATCAACATGTTAAAGGAGTAAAATTTTGATTTAACAATGTTAGCGTTTATGTATTCCATAAGATTTAATAGCAAGTCGTTGGCTGAATTATGAACATTAGGGTAACCTGAGGTAAAGAAGAGAGTGATATTTCAGGGCTTGGATTCAGAGCACTTCACTGTTTCTGGCTTATAAGATTAAGTAGGCTTCATCTCCGTGTTTTGTAGGAAACATTGCTGCAGAGTGTTAACTCTGTCATCATCCTAACAAAGTTCTCATCTGCAGTAGTTAAAGGAGAAAAAAGGCCATATAGAAGGAATATGGCTTTTCTACAAATTGAAAAAGCCAAGAGCAGATTCAAGAATGTTTTTAGATGAACATAGGGCCCTTTGGAACATCACTACCTGGCTGAAAGAAATGCTATTTCTTTTACTGGGCTCTCATTATCTAGTTTGTTCTTCTGTCCATTCATTCAATAAACATTTTTTTAGTGTTTGCTAAGGCCAGACCCTGCTGGTCCATCTAAAAAAGTTAACAGCTCACACACTTGCCAGATGTTGAGTCATGGTTATATCTGTAAGGAGAAGCACATGGCATCTGAATCTGACCCCATTTATTTTCCCGCTTAGAACAAGGCAGAGATTAGGGTTAATAACTACCTTAAAGGGATGTTGAGGAATTAGAGAAATTTGCCCACTATTTCAAAATTGTCTTTTAATTGCTTAATCTTTACTGAGAGTATCTGATTGCCATTAAATGCAATGGGTTTGTCTGTTAGTGAGCGAAAAACCAATAACCATGACCAAGAGATAAAAGACTAAAGGAAAGTTTATTGCTTTAGCAAGTAAGGTGCACAGTGGAGATAATTCTCAAAGCTGTTGCTTCTTAAGTAAAGAAAGTGAGGGCTTTGTCTCTGGGAAACTCATCCAGACTTGAACAGGAAAGGCTTATGGCATGGAGAGGCCAGTGCCTTACTGAGATGTTTGGTTGGTAGTAGTGCTTCACTGTTCAAAAATGGCAAGGTGGGATGCTGCCTGAGGAAAAATATAGTGTTACAGTGAGCAGAATTTCTCTAGGCCATGTGAAAAGGCTGGGTTAGAACGACACAGGGATTTTGACTGGTTCCTTGTAAGTCTCTCTGGAGGGCCATGACTAAAACAAACAACTTAGAAGGAATCATACAGTAAAGGGGAAACTTCCCCATCCCGGGTAGCATAGGCAATTACCCCTAAAAGTACCTGTTTAGCTACTAAAATGATCCCTTCTTTTAGTAAACTACTAGCCTATGTTAGGTCTGCCCAGGAAAGGACACAAAGTCATTCCTAGAGAACTTCCCAGAATACCAAATTTTCTGTGACTCTAGTCGTTCTAACTTACCATCTTGTTACTAGGGTTGATGGGGTCCCAGGATGGGTTTCCAGGTTCTTGTATACAGTGAACAAAGATGTGGACTTGACGTGTGATGGTGAGAGAAAGGCAACAATGATTCATGAAATTTAAAGGCAAAAGTATGTTTAGGGTGAGTGAGCAGGCTTGCACCAGTGAGAAGGAAGATGGCATAAGCACCAGATGTTTTGGATTTAGGAATCTGACTTGTTGCACCCGGCCTCGGGGGCTTCCCATGGTGTCTTTTAGAGCATGATTATTAACAAGGATGCTGAGTCGTATCAGCTAAATCGATCGCACACATCCTGTTATATTGGCTTATGAGATGCAGTCCATATGTACGAGCTTTTAACGAGCTCCAAGTGAAGAAAACTCATTGTAGATCATGGCATGCAGGCATCCTGTTTGGAATTTTAGAATTTTCCAAGGCTCTTTGTTATTTTTATTTCTGCCTCCAATTACTGGGCTTTGGGGCAAGATCAGAGAGGTAATACTGGAGTATTGCCCAGTTTCGGGTAAGTGCAGGGGAGGGGTCCCATGACCCCAGTTGTGCTATCTGTGTTAATATGCACGGTTCAAAATCATTGGGAAATCTGTGGCACCCCATATTTTTATTTATTAATGTCAGATGTTGGCTGGTCTTGTTCATACTGTGTGACTCTTGCTATATGTAATGGGATGCTTAACTTGAAGTGGGGAAAACAGGTTGAAATCAGCTTTTTAATTAGCTGGTGAGGAAGATAAGCCTTTTCCAAAATGAAAAAATGAACAAAACAACAAAACAATAAAAATTTTAAAGAAAATCATTCCAAGAAGAATGAATCAACAGAGCATCTCTAGGCACAGTTGTTTCACCCTCAACTTATATTGTCATTGTGAAGATCAAAAGAAATCCATGAGACAAGTTGCTGTAATTCTGCTGTTCTGTGCAAAATTTAGGTCCTATTACTGTCTGTTGATAATGTAGGAAGTTATTTGCTCCGGAAAAACTGAGATGAGCTATGTGTGTGGTGGTATACACCTTTAATCCCAGCACTTTGGGAGGCTGAGGCCAGAGAATCACAAGTTTGACCCCAGCCAGGGCAACTTAGTGGTTTAGCCAGTCTCTGACTCAAAATAAAAAAATAACAGTGAAAGCTGGCAATGTAGGTCAGTGCAAAAGGCCTGAGATTTAGTCCCCAAAACAAAAAATAAATAAATAAATAAATAAATAAATAGAAAAAAAGAAAGAAAAAAGAAAAAAAATGTTGCATGTATTTCCCCTCCAGTTTTTACATAACTATGTGTGTTTCACTTTTGGCCTGTTTGATTTTTTGCTTACTCATGCAAGAGTGAAACCATTCATTAGCAAGGACTTTGAGTCCTTTCTAAATCCTGCCAACTGCGCAGCAATTTTTTTTTGGTGGTTCCTGGAAGCCAAAGAATTTCAGGGTTTCCTGTTTACCGGACTTTGTTGTTAGTTATCCACATCCCCAGAGATAAAGTAGCAAAGTGGGAAATTATTTTATATCAGAGTGACATGAATGTAAGTGGAAAAGAAATAAGCAGATTAAATTAGAGTTGCATGACTGCTTCTGAACCTAATACCAGCATCTATTACTCCTGACATGTTTATAAAACTATCTCCATATCTTAATGAATGGAAAGTAACCAATATATTTTTTCACTATTCTGTGTTTTTTTCCGCATTTCTCCACTTTCCAAATAAGTGATTCAAACACTGGAGGGACAGAATTGGTGGGGATGGGGGTAAGTGTGTGGGGGGTATATTCATTATCTTTAAAACAATAATGGAAGAGGGATAATATTATTCACTTTTCAATGCTGACATAATAAAACACAACATACACATAATTAGTGTGGGTTAGTTATTTGCATATATATTTGACAACTCTTTGAGAGAGTTCTTTACCAGCCTTAAACCCTAATAGGAGTCCTGTGAGACAGGCTAGCAGCCAGCATCTTTATATAGACAAGGCTTAAGCCTGATTCAGTTTTTTTGCCTAGCACCTAGCTTATTTTTAGAATGCAATACAAAGACAGTAAAAATAAAACACTGAAAAGCAATACAATCACATCTATTTAATGTATTTCTCAGATTGAGTGGGGTCTCACTGGAGGTTTTTTTTGGTAACTAAAGTATGTCTTTGCCTGGCAATGAGAGAATAAAATCATTCCAATTTTTGCTTTAGAAGACTATTCTACCTTTCAAAAGAATAAATAAGCCATGAGGAAACCAGAAAATAATTAGCACAGCTGGATCCTGTACTGACTATGATTCACTCCCCCTGGCATACTGAATTTGTTCTTTCCACTGTGCCTCCAGACCCTGGGGCACCCTCTGACTGTGGACCCCAGTCCCCAGGGAGAATTGCCAACCTCTCTTGGTTCATATCAAACTGGGTTGAGTCAACATTGGAAGAAGTCAAGGAGTCAGTGAGGAAAAATTACTGGTTGAGACCATGAGACTAGCTACTGCAGTATATGTTCCACATCCCATATGTTGGTCTTCTGTTTTACAGAAAGCTACATACACCTACTGTAATGGTTACCTTTAACTGTCAACTGGATTGGCTTGGAGTTGCTATGGGGATTAGTAAAGCACACTTCTGGGTGTATCTGGGTTTGTCTGGGTGGGAACCGTTCCTCTATGCTGCTTCCATGAACTAAGCAACTTTGCTCTGCCAGCCCCTTCTGCTGTGATGTTCTTCCTTGGTGCCAGCAAACCATGGACTGAGTCCTCAGAGACAATAAACCGAGTAAACCCTGTGGGTATCAAGTAATTTATTCCAGCAATGGGAAAGCTGAGCAATATACTTACTCATTGCTAGGATCCCAGAATGTCCCAGAAAGTTTATAAATATTCATTTAGTTCAAGAAAGATTACATGGAAAATCCAAAGTACTGATGCATTTGACTCTCAGTGCAAAACGTAACTGCCCACAAGACTCTCTGTTAGTAAAGTCGGTACAAGAAACTAAATCTGCGGGTTTCTTGTTGAGCATGAAAGCAGGTAGGGGAGGTAGCGCAGTGGGTGATGGCACTCAGGTTAGATCACACCGAGAGCAGGCCTCTCGTCTTGCCGCCACGTGGACTCGGGCAGCTAAGCTTGAGTCAGAGAATTTACTCCTTGGAAACTGGAGATGACTTGTTTTTGCCAGATGCTGTTGAATAAGCACTGGAAATATTTCTTCTATCCCCACCCCTGCTCCAGCACACTGCACTGAGAAGGTCCTAAGAGAAAGATGCTTAAGCAAAAAGCACCCCTAGTTAAATTTTGCATTCACATTAGCAAGAGATCATCTTCCTGAAAAAGGAAGATGATCGTTATTTGTTGTGAAGAGTGAATAGAGGAGCTAGGTGAAAGAGGAAAAGCATAGAAGAGAAGGTAGGCACAGAAGCTCTATGTTTCACATAAACATCTTTTAATATCATTTAATAGCTTATATAATTAGATAAAAGCTGTTGTACAAAAAAATACTACCAGGAAGTTAGACACTCATAACTCAGTGCACTTAAATGAATCATTTCTAGTGAGATCTAGTGCTTGATTTACAGCAAATGACAGTTCAGAACTGCCCATGAGAAGCAACTGAAACCCAGAGTTTCAATATCCTGCTGAAACTCACACAGCTGGCTAGAGGCAGGGGCAAAGTCCATGTTTTTAAAACCCTCACTCCTAAACATTTTGTACAATTAAGTACAGATTCCTTGCCTCCTATTACCTAGTGGATATGCACCAAATAAGGAGAGGGAATTTTGGCTTGGGGAAGAAGGAGAGGAGAAGGAGGTGCTTGCTGAGAATGAGACATCAGTAGGAAGAGTGAGCCTCAGAGGGACAAATGTCACTGTATAATAGCACAGGCTGGGAACAGTCTTATCTGTTAAGCATATTTCCAAAATTGCTACCACACATTGCACTCTAACTCCTTCTCATGGCATTCTTCAGTATCCCTTTATTTATCCATAAATTTATTATTATTGATCAAGCATCTGTTACCAGAATTTGGGGGCCAACCTGAAGGGGTGGTGATCTGTGCCATGTTGGCATATCGGTGCTAGTATCCTCTCTGAGAAGATTTGCATTGAGGTCCACAGGATGAGACTCACAGTCAGTAGGATTTGTTTTTAGGAAGCATTTTTACTGAGGTCTGAGCACGTTGTGTTCTAAACAAGGCTGTTATTAACAAGAGAGTTCCAAGTGGGCAGAGCCAGAGGTGGCAACTGCCAGTAATGAAAGCACACCCTTAAGAAGGTGGCAAAAACCTGGAAACGAAGGCGAGGGCTGGGATTGCTTTCTTTTTTGTTTTTCCAGCACTTGGGTTGTGGCTGTAGTGGCTACTAAAGGCTTCCTGCCCTGAAGGGTGAACCTCCACCCTCATGTCAGGGTAGGAGTTTTTGACTGTGTATAGTCTTAGGTGGAATAAAGACACCTGTTAAAACTACCATACAGATGTGATGCAAATGGGATCTAATTGGGTTAGGCAAGATTATCATGACTTAGTATGGGGCTTTTGCCCCCCTCCATGTACAGTGTGGGCTCCAGAGGGTGAAGTCTATAGGTACGGGAAGATGGGAGCCTAGATGTGCTCTTCTCAGGAATCTTGAACACCACAAACTCAGCAAACTCAGACCACTGACTGTTTGCCAGTTTTTCTTCCATGGCCTCATCTGCGAGTCCCCCATTTCCAGCTCATATCTAGCTAACTAGCTACTCTGTCACATCTAGGTGCTGCTTGTGAGAGACAGAAGGCAGGTTGGCGGACACGTCAGCTTTGGAGGACCTTGTAGTATATATGTCCAGTGATCCTCAGTCCTGGTTACAGTTCAGAATCACCCAGAGGCATTTCAAACTGTATGATTGCTCAAGTTGCACTTCTGTACATAGGGCTGAGGTTAAAAAC